>JAYRCO010000286.1:0-32855 GCA_037042815.1 Ceratobasidium papillatum | reverse complement strand
CACTTATGGTGCTCTTTTCTAGGTAACGGGCCGTCTAATTTTGGAGAGCCCGATGATGCCGAGTCAGAGAGCCACAGCAGCAGTGAGGCTGAATCGACGAGCAGTGATGCGACGTCTGAGAAGGATGAATATCTTTCATCTCAGCTATCCAATCCTTATTTTCGCTATTCCAGCCTGGAGCTTCCAAGAAATAATTTTTTCCGTGAGGGCACTTACGCCTCTTCTGCATCTACCTCTGCGCTAGCACCCGGGCCGTCCTCTCGAGTTAGAGGTCCCAGTACAAACAACAATCAGCCTAGCGATGGCGGCGAACCTAGGGTCCCGTATAAGGGACCTACGAACTCGCCTGTCACCTCGCCCCGCCGCCTGGGCGTCGTTACGTCCAAACCTCCATCCCATTCGCCCAAAAACTTCCCGTTCATCCGGCCGAATTGGGGCGCTGTACATGAGCAAGAGAACGGAGCGCAGCCTGGGTTTAGGTGGGAGGACGTGAACGTGAGCTCAAGTCAACCGAGTTCGCGTAATGGATCGATCGGAAGCGAACGGTCCGTAGGGGCAGTCGTGTGGACTAGCGACGAGGATGACCGGCTATAGGCGATTGGATGGCCTGAGTTGGGAACATTTTGTATGTAGTACCTTTCTGCGTTTGTTTTGGATATGCCCCTCCCCCTACGAGATCTCTTTTTTTTGTATATCAGTACTGATCGCTGGATGTTTATTTAAATCGTAATACATGCCACAGCCACAGACTGTGTTCATATTGTACATACAGTTGACTGACGCTTCAGCAAAAAAGAACCGATGCAAGACGTGTACGGTGAGCTTGCTCAGTCGTTTATGTATGTATTATGACCTAACCGTTTGCGGGTCCTCGGGCTTTCCGGAGGACCTGACTGGGGCGAATCTCATGGAAGATCTATTCAGATGCAACTACACTAGTATACATATTATCTTTTCCTCTCAAAGAACGACAAGATAGATGTCCGTACAGAATCAGGTAAAGCAGGAGAAGAACTACCATCCTCTCTCGAATAACGCACACCGTCTATTTCAGCCTCGGGAGATGACCCCAGATCATTCCTCGACGTAGATCCAGATGGGTGTGGAGGAGGACCGTCTGGAACTGAATACACAGATTCCAGACTCGGTGCCTCTGAAACCGCTCTCGAGAGATTAGGCCGCTCGTTCTGATTCGGCGCATACATGAAGTATCCAGCTGCGAACGAAGACGGTTGGTTTCGTGTGAGTCTGCGACTGGCGGTTGTTGAGGCTGAGGATGGGTTTCGTTGGAGGTATGATGCGCGTGAACCTGGACGACGAAGGCTCGCTAGAGCCTGTGAGATATCAGGTTGGAGTACGGGCTGAGGAGGTCGAGGAGATTGAGATGGTAATGCTGGTTCGGGAAGCTGAGGAGATTGAATGACAGAATCGGGTGATTGCAAAGTTTGCTGACGAGTAGGTGGTAATGGAAAAATGCTGAGCGATGGACGAGGTTCGATGCTTGATTGTGCAGAAAGTTGGGAAAGATTTCGAGAAAGCGGCGGAGAAGTTGGAGAGCCGAGTATCAAGTTATCAAGCGCAAATGGGTCAGAGGATTGGTGTCGTGAGGACGGTAGAGACGAAGAGTAATGTGAAGAAGAAGCTGGCCGTTGTTCTTGTTCTAGATTCGAGCTTGAGTAAGCTGGTTCATCGGTAGGTAAAGGGCTAAGTAGGGACCGAGAGTGAATTGTGCTAGTCGAGCTCCTGACTGAGGCTTGATCTGCCTCGTAGGGGTAGAAATACGACTCGGATATGCGTGGTTGGACGACACTAAGCGGTGGTTGCGAGTTCTGCTGCTCAACATCCGTGGTCCTATCCCAAACAACAGGTTCTGGATAATGTGTAGGCGTAGGTTGTTGAACCATCGGATAGAGACCACCTCTCACGCTCGGGATTTCAAGCGGGCCTGAGATGATGATTGAACCTCTCTGAGTCTCCCGCATTGCTTGTGCTTGTGCTAGTAGCCCTGCGTGTTCGGTTGGACTCCTGGGTGAAGCAGAAGCGCTCAAGGCCGAAGGTGGTTTAGACGCATCGGCAGACCAAAACTCGGAAGGTCTTCTCCGTCTCCTGTGTGATTCTGGACGGCGAAGGACGTTTGGCTGAGGTTTAGGCCTTGGAGCTTTCCTTCGGCGCTTGTATAAACAGATGAATAGACCTGCGAGAATTATAAACGCTGCTGCTGCGTGAGAGAAATGGTTGAGTGTATGCGCATGTGAGCTGGGAGGTGGACTTACCAACGAAGGTTATAATCACTATGGTCACTGCTCTAGACGGACTCGAGCTTGAACCTGAGGTTTCGCTGATGGCGGATGTCTCCGTTGTGGTTGGCGCGGATGTGGATGACGTAACAGTGTACGAGGGATCTACGTGCAATGAGACGGTGTTGATCTCTCGTGTGTGAGGCGTGACGGTTACGGTTCCCTCGGAGGTGCCGGTTGGTCGAGGGCGAGGGGTAAAATCTCCCCGAGTTGAGGAAGAAACAGAGACCGGCTCAGATGATCGAGGTGGAGGTGGTGCAGTAGCCATTTAACGAAAGCAAGAGAAAGAAAGAACGAGAGTGAACTATATATCCAAAAAGAGAGCAAAACCTAATCAATACAGTGGAGTACAGAGAGTCCGAGTGTGGTGGTCCATCAGTTCTCGCACGCGAGCCAGCCACGTCAGTTAAGTAGTGCGCGAATTTTAGTAGTAGAGGAACCATGGTTGTCTTTTTTTGTACTGCGGCAGTTAGGCGTTCGTTGCTGTGCAACGCGGTCGAACGTGAATTTGATAGAACGGAAATAGGGTCGAGGACGGTTACGGGTGCCTCAGATGGTTCAAACTGGACGTAAATGGGCGGGAAATGAGATTCAAGCCTTGGAAGATGTTCGAGGCGTGGCTTGGAAAGGTGGAGGGCGGAAGGGCGGTCTGATGGATTCACGTGCGCAGCAGTGAGGTGGAAGAGATTGTTGGACGGAGACAATAGGCGGCCCGGGCATATAGCTTTTTCATACAGAACTTTATCAGATGGGATAGAACTGGAATATGTTGGTAATATTCGTTGACCGCAGTACGATGGTTGTGTTCGAAGCCGTTTATGGGATATATTGGATTAAAAGGTACCGTCTAACCAGCCGCCGTCATTCATCTTCCTAGCCTCTGCCCAGAATCCGGCAACCTGTCGCCGAGATAAGCACGCCCGGCATGTTTGTTGCGATGGCTAAGTCAAGCCGACCCAGGTTCCGTGAAGAGCGCGGTCGTAAACAGCCAGCAGGCTATGTCATCGTCGGAGTAGGAGTAAACGGCCTGAGAATTCAAGTCATCTGTTGGGCGTGTATATGTAGTACTGCACGTAGCATATGATACATATGGCAAGACGATCTGCTGCTTGTCGTGGTTGATGGTGGGGTAGCAAGAAGATAAGATTAGATGACGGATCTCGATCCGCCATAGCCGCTTGATCTGGTGGCGCTGCATAACCATAGGTGCTGGTAACGAACTCTGATCCTCACCATACTGTACCGCGTTGACACAATTGACATTCTGATTGTCGCGGCTCGGGCATGAGCATATCACTTATTATTATTCAGAGTTTTCCAGGACCCGATGGTGCAGCGGCTTTACATGAACCACCCAAAGTGGATGATGGAGCCAACCGACGCTGCTCATCGAAGGTACCTGAGTTCGAAACCTGCTTTGGTGAGTGAATAATCAGCTACTAACAAAAACCTTTTTTGCATCTCATGTTATCATTTAGTGCTTGCTGCGTCAACAGATGTCAATACAGCAAAGCAAGAAGGTGCTTGCTTCTTCCAAGCTTCCTTTCGACCACCACCATCAATTCTTGGGCAGACATGACGGAACAAGCTGGATGCTGGACATCTCTCCGCGCGCTTTTCAGAGGACGAAATTCGACTCAAGCCAACAGTTCAGCAAGGCAAAACAAAATATCCGAACCCGCACATACTCCTGCCCATGATCTCCCTCCAAAGTACGAGTCGCATCCGGCGAATAAACAGAATGTAGGGTATCGGAGCTTCTGCTGCGACTGGTCTCCTCTAGAGCAAGAACCTTTGGCTGGATACGTCGGAAAACTTGAGCTGCCAAATCCAGAGGCCGTGGATACCAGCGACGAGGCTATTGAACAACTAGACTCGGCGTTGCGCGATATCAACCTAAAAATCCACGGCAAGTCATTTCCTCACTTTCCTCATTCTTTAATTGACTAAGTTATCTACTTCTTAGATCACCCCGAGTTAGGATGGGATGTTGAGTGAGCATTGTCCGAGATCTCGATCAACGATGGCACGAAATGAATTAATTCACTTTTCAGATACGCCCATGATATCTTAACCGACTTCCTTGAGGAGCACGGTTTTACGGTCACAAGGCATTACCTATCCGACCAGCTTCCTGGCAATACCGCATGGAAGGGAGAGTTCACCGTGCCATCGAAAGACGGTTCACCTCTGCGGGTAGTTGGGCTCAACTCCGAAATGGACGCTCTTCCAGGAATCGGGCACGCGTGCGGCCATAACTTGATCGCTGTTGCTGGTGTCGCTGCAGCGCTAGGTATGAAACAAGCTATGGAAAAACATCGGATCCCTGGCAAGGTTATCATTCTTGGGACACCAGGTACCGACTGTTTCGTACTACTACTTGGTGTATTTCACTGAACTCTTTTATGTCTAGCTGAAGAAATTGGAGCAGGAAAGGCGGACTTGTTGAAGGCTGGCGCGTACAAAGACATGGACGTGTGCTTAATGTAAGTTATGTCCGCCGGTTTATGTATCTCTGATAGTTATTGTGTACTGTAGGACACACCCTGGTGCGGGTAATGCACATCAGAGTCTTGTAGGGATAGGTGGATCACTCGCTCTACAGTCGTTTGCGGTCGAGTACCATGGCCAAACGTAAGTGATTTTGTATCACTGAACCCGAGATAATGTGTTGATATGCGTGTTGCCTAGCGCTCATGCTGGTGCAGCTCCCTGGGAAGGCAGAAACGCGTTGGATGCTGCGTTTATTGCATACGCTGCGATTAGTGCTCTTCGCCAACAAATACACCCAACTGCGCGGGTCCATGGGATGATCGAAGGTCGGGATTGGGCTCCAAATAGTAAGTCTAGTGATTGCGTTCTTATTCCTTCTAACAAATACCGCTATACAGTCATCCAAGATTACGCAAAAATGACCTATTTCGTTCGTGCACCATCTTGGGAGCAAGTTCTCCCACTGCGCGAGCGAGTAAACAAATGTTTCCAGTAAGTGTAGTTGCAGTCACCAGCCGATTCTATATAAAGCATCTCGTCACAGGGCCGCGGCACTTGCTACGTCTTGCACTATGACAATGATAGAGCTGCAGAGTATCAAGGATCTTCAACAAAACTCCGTACTCGGTGATGATTTTGCAACTGTAATGACAACTAGATACGGGCGATCGCTCATACCGAACGCTTCCACCAGCGCCTCGACGGACTTTGTAAGTACTTACACACGAAGGGTCTAGCAGCAACTAAATACAATACCTAACGTAGGGCAATGTTACCTACGGTGAGTCCGCTCGAACCCACCAATGCTATACGTCCTAAACCTATAATAGAACTGCCGGCCATACACCCTAGGTTCAGTGAGCGCATCCCTTTCTAAACCAAGTGTATAGTTTCCTATACATATATTCAGCCATTCCTACAACCCCTGGCGTCGGAAACCATACGCCCTCCTTCACAGCGGCAGCCCGGACGAAGGAAGCTCACGAGAACGCCATGGTTGTTGGGAAGGGGTTATCGGCTGTTGGCCTTCGTGTCTTAATTGATCAGGGGTTTTGTCAATCTGTTAGTGACGTTAATCTCTCGCTAAGAATTGGGTGCTAAAGAGTGACATAGGCCAAAGATGCTTTCGAGAAGCAATTTCCTCAATAATGTGGTCTAACATAAGATGTGACCCTCAGGAGCTCTACTGGTATCGCACTGTCGTTCGTATACGCGCGGTGCTGCGGATGAACATGAGTCAATACAAATGATGTTTCCTTTCAGGATTGTACAAATACATTGGCAACCTGGACGCCCTTTTGGATATTTAGTAATATGATAGATACTTTGTGGCACAAGTAACCGGACGCTCGGTACGGTGCGCGGGGCTGGGAGCGCGGCCGTGCGACTTCGATGAGCGAAGAACGATGGCTGCGGGGGGCCTTCTCCCCAAACCGGACACACATACTGCACTTAACTCGTTGGCCGGCGCTATGCGCCGGTGTATATGCGCACAATCTGACAGTCGGCTCAGCTACCGGCGAGGCTGAGGGGCGCAGGCGCCGCTCGGAGGCGGCGCGTGCATGGACGGCTCCTGGCCATGCGAGCGACTCGCAGGCGGGAAAGACCTAGCTGAGCAGAGCATCTGTGCTTGCGGAAAGAGGACAGTGGGTGGCAAGAAACAGCTGAGGGGCGCCGATGGGCACAAATACGATACTGTCGAGGTCAAGTCGCGTCTCACGCGACTAGCGCTTTTTTCTTTTGGAATACGTATTTAAAGTGCTACACGAACACAAGGTCGAACCGCACTGAGATAAAAGGAACCACAGAAAAACAGGGGTAAGGCAACATGGGAAAAGTAGCTAAAACAGGTCGCAGCCAACTAACAAAGGTATCACGTGACTAGCGCGCGAAATGCACAAGCTCCCAAGTCACCTCCCAACAACAAGGGAGTAACGTCGGTTCCGGTCCCAGCCGTTTCCAATGCGAAGTTTGGAGACTCTAGCGTCTCATGGCTTGACGGGCCTTGACGAAAGGGGACAGGATTTTTTTACATGTTAAACGCTCCGCATATAGGGCCCCAAAATGTCTTATTTTTCCATTAATTATAAGCATTGAAGTACAAATCAATCAAGCTACAATAATAGTTTGTGTCAATACCGATATAGGCGTGTGAGCCTTGGGTTACTTTCTCAATCCTTAGTAGTACCAATTGCGTAGGTTTAAACACGTGCTATATATATCTGTACCACGCTATAATCATTTTGGCTGTTTTTATTTAGTGGGGTTTTGTTTGTGCTTGCACGTGCAAGGAAAGCGCCTGCATGCCCAAGGTGGCTGGTCTATACAGTACTGGGAAGTACCGCCTCATGGCTAACTCATCTCCTCACCATCCTCCCATCACAAGCATACCCCGGAATTCAATCGCCAGAGTATCCATTATGGATCAAGGCAAGAGCGGCGGCGGTATGCTAGAACTCCACATTGTGACTAGAGAGGTATACGTTGATGACTTCCAGCTCTAGGATCAGACAGTATCCTTCCTGTTAAAGTATCCAGCGAAATGGTAGAGCTCGTATCATGATAAAGTGATGGTTCAAAACTAACAGCCCTGTCCTCCACCAGCCTGTTGATCAAATCATCCAAGTTCTGATACAACACGGGTGTTCTGACGTGACCGGTCAACTTGACCTGGATCAATGTGGAAAAGTTCCCATTTCGGGTGGAGGATTTGCCGATATCTATAAAGGAACAATGAAGAACAGAGAACCTGTTGCAATAAAGTGTCCGAGGCTCTATCTCCAGCGGGATAGAGGTGGGCGCAAGATATTAAAGGTAGCCTCACCATCAACCTGTCGATTATACTAACATGTTCTGATAGCACGTTGCTCGCGAGCTATATACATGGTCTTGCCTCAAGCATCCTAATGTGCTAGAACTACTGGGGCTGGCTCAGTTCCAACACCACGTGGCAATGGTAGCTCCTTGGATGAGTAATCGCACACTATTGGAATATGTCAACCGTAACCCAAACGTGAATCGCCATCAGCTTGTAAGCATGGATCTCCCAAGCGCGAGACATGATTAAAATTTTGTATAGGGCTTGGGGATCTCAGAGGGCACAGCATACCTCCACCAAAGTGACGCGGTGAGTTTATACAATCACTATTTATGAGTTTTGTCGTATGAAGTTACAAATCGTGACGTGGGTTATCAGATTCACGGGGATATCAAAGGCGTAAGGCCGAAAAAGCTCGCCCCACAAAAACTCACTCATCAAATGTTGTTCTAGGCAAACGTACTTATATCTGGCGAAGGCGTACCAAAGCTTACAGATTTCGGATGCTCGCTACTGAAAAGGGGTGCTATATGCTTTACAACCACAACTGGCGGTGCGAGTCACTCTACCCGATGGGCGGTAGGCGTCTGTTCCTTCTCGCACACGGACTAGGCGACAGTTAATGTCTGATATTGTTGACTTCAAGGCTCCAGAAGTACTAGCTGGTGAGACTGAGCAAAGCAAGGAAGCAGATGTCTATGCACTCGGAATGGTAAGCTTTGTAACGGTTAGTTGAACAGTAACTCTATATTGGTTGGCAGACATTACTGGTACGTGATGATACGCTATGCCTGCCGGGTTTGATCTCTGGTATTGATTAAGCTTTAGGAGCTAGTGACGGGTCTAGTACCATTCAGCCGGCTTCGAGCTGATGTGGCGGTGATTACCGCAGTAGTCAACAACAAGCGAACTCCCGAACGCCCGGAAGTGCTGATTTCGTTCGGACGTTACGGGGCGGATTTACTGTGGGAGATAATGTCGGACTCCTGGTCTTATGACCCTTCCAGCCGTCCAGATTCGTCAACGATTCGAGACCGTGTAAGTTCAGTTCGTTTACATATACTGCGTCTACAGTATACAATATTGAATGTTTTTGTCGTGCTACGAAAAGATTATGGGTGTCCCGTCAGAGCCTGGCTTGGACCCTGCTCCACCGCTCGTCGTGGATCGGGACAGCGATAGTGATAGTGGCAGCGACAGTGATAGTCAGCAAAACCCGCCCCAGCAACCCTCTTGTTCCGTTGCAATTATTCAGAGGCTTGAATCTATGCCTATACATGATCTCGAGACACGTTTGGCACAATGGCGCGAAAACCTGCCGGTAACCGAAGGCCATCTCCGTGAGTTGGTCTCTGCCTTGCAATTTCCTTGGGCAACACCAGAGGTCCAGGCGTTGTTTGCACGAGCCAAGCAACTCTACGGAAAAAAGAAGTTCCTCTGCCAAAAGTCCCAGGAAATCCTTACGCATAGGCATGCGCAATTGCACCAGAAAATGCAACTGGGGGTGAGCCAATAAATGTGGTCCTTGGTCGTATATATGCTCAACCATGATAAAGTCTGCCACACTTGAGGACTCACAAATGGAGTCATCTGAGCATATTCTGGCCGCCGAAGGTCCCGTCCTGCGCTCCGATAGCAGCATAGAGGCGTCGGAGCCCTCAGAAAACGTGGGCCCTATGCTGCAAAAAAAACCACACATCATTGACCAAGATCTTGAGCATAATCTCAATAAAATCAATTGTAAGCCTTGCTTTACCTAATTTCTAGCTGATTTGTGTATTAACTACGGGTTTATGGTAGATTTTGTTATTGGTTACAACATATACAGCTATGACGTAGACCTCAGGTTCTATCGTTTGGACAGACTGTATAATCCAACTCCCCTCAATATAATTTCGCCGCCACCAGGGTACGGTTTTATGATTGGGGAAGTGCTATTTCAGCTAGACGAGCATACAGAACTGTTCCGTGAATCAGACGGACAGTGGATTAGTGAAAAGACCTATGAGATTCTTGCAGATGCGTGCGCGGTGGCGGCCCCAAGATCCAATGCGTGTGAGCCTCTGAATACATCAGGTGAGCTTTCTATAATCATGTCGAGAGCCGATAATCACCTTTGACCCTCAAACTACACGCAGCGCGAGTCGAGCGGCTTCAGATGGGCTCAGCAGCTAAGACTCAGCGCAAAGTTGAGGACAAACATGATCCAAGGCTCTATATATCCTCAACCGTGACAAGGTCTGGCGCAGCCAAGGATGCTTCAAGTCCCAACAATGAAACAGACTTTGCAGACTTTGAGGTGAGCTTTACTTGAAGGTCTACTTAATAAAAATCTAAGATTGAGTCTGCTCTTAGCCCCCACCATTCAGTTCAGATCCGGACGCGGTGAATCAAGATGTGATTGACAACTGGATAGTTGAGCTTCAGGAGCGGCGTATCACATTCGGATCACGGAAGCTTCCAGATCTAGTCTGTCCCCTATTTCGTTGTATTGATCGACGTCCCTTTCGGCGGCTTAAGGAGCTGAAGGTTCGTGCATGCCTACCGTTCGCAGGAGTCACTCAAAGTTCTAACTATTGATTCCAGGAACATCTATATGCACACCACAATATCACCCGTAAGAGTTTTCCCTCTCGAATGAGTGATAACTAATTATGTGACTGGGAGACAGCTTTTACATGTGAAATCTGTAACGAGATGGCGACTCCCTACGAGTTTCGCTTCAATGTGCACAAGAAGGAATGCTTAGCTAGGGCTCTTTTATAGGTTTGCCGCTTGTTAATATCCCTGTCCGTGTACATGGGTCTATTGTAATAGCAATTTGGCATTCCGGCGACTGGACGAGCAATACAATATAGTTTCTCCCGATGAACTCGTAGCTACTCCGCCACTATTTCGACTAGACTACGATACGAAGCTGCCCTGGAGCCAGTGGGTATGAATGGAAAACATGGTTGGGCGGAAAGGATGAACGGCACGGGGATCCGCATATAACTGGGACACATTAACTTTAATGATCAGATGGAATGGGTCCGAACTAGATTATATCAATAATAATGTGTTGACTGCAACACGGTAGTTCATTTTTGAAGTTGTCTATGAGACATCTCGAACTAAATGGCGTTATTCTACCAGCCGATCCCTTTCATTTTACAGGCTGTTTTATCTACCGTCGAGTGGCCAGATGTTACCGAGATAAGTACACCTGACACATGTTTTGTGATAGGTCAAGTTGACTTGTGTTCCGCGGTGAGCAGGACTAGTGTACATAGTCATTGTCATAGAAATAGAAGGGACAAGAGTCATCTACCAGCGATTTGTATGCAATGCCGTAGGTAGCGCACGATAAACACGGCAAGATAAGCTAGTGGCCGGTCCGATATAGGAGTCTGGTTCATGAGACTAGTGGCAGGGAGGAGCCAGGTATCGAGAGGATAAGATAGATATGATTAGATAACACCGGCGTGGTCCAGAAATGGTTCTACTGGCACCCCGCGTTTGACCGCATCGAACCGCGAGTGCAGCTCTTGTGTTAGCGCACATAATGGATATAGTGTTGCCTGTCGTACTGGACGAGATCTTCATTAGTCTCTAAAGCCTGTATGTCTGTTTGTTAGTGTTTGTGCCCAATGGATGTTGATATCTGTGACAGCAAGGCTCATGTCTAGATATCCGCTTGCTTACATCGAACTCTTCACACCATTCGTACCTTCGGCATCGGTATCATGAAGCCTGAGCCATTTGATAATGGGACCCAGCACGCTCACTACGCCACTGTCTGATGTTGTGTCACTGTTGTGTCACCATGTCCCATCACACCGTAATCTCGCTGCCGTTGATACAAACGGTGGAGACCTTGGCAGTACCTCGTATTTATCCTTGTCATTCTGACGCGCTTTGTCTGCTCCGACCTGCTACCGACTGGTTCTAGAATGCTCGGCCATCTCAAACCGCCTGAGCCGCTCACTAAGGGCACCGCTCCAGTATCGAACCAAGATATTGAGATGCTTATCCCCCCGTTAATTAGTACCTTCAATCCAGAGATTTCCACAGCTATACAAGCCCTCTCGACCGCCACAATCGTTTCTGGGGTCGATGCACTCCTTCTCGCTTGCGGTCTTACTCTTGTATTATTGCGGTCTTACCAAGAGTCCTAGTCCCATCAAGTGGAGTATTTCGATATCCTCACCAGCATATCCCAAGCCTGTCGAAAACAAGTTCACCGCTCAGGAGTTCATTTCCAACTTCTTTCACAATCTCTTCAATGTTATTGACCTGGTCGCCAACCTGAAGCGTCTAGAACGCGATGCGACGCCCCACCAGTTGGCAGTCCCGGTCTTAGGACGGCTCCAACCTCCCGTCAATCAGAGCCCACCAGTCCGGTCGTTCCTGCCGTGCCAATTGTAGCTCTCTACGAGAAGATCAGCACTAGCCTCGTTCCCAAAGCTTTTCATTCCAAAACTCATCGTGTCGCTTGTGTCGTCGTCGACTTGTCAACTCGTAACTTCAACGTCACGGCCTGTTATGGCACTCTTGTCCGTACATTGAACTCGTTACTTTCTCGTCGCCCAATCCTACTTTCATCGCCAGCAAGCTCTTACTCTGCTCCACCAACGAGGCCCGTCACGACAACAAGACTAACGAAATCAAACGCTAGTTCTCGCTGACTCGTAGGATGAGATCCTTCTCAATGCAGAGATACTCCGCCTCGCACGGCTGACGCCATGGTGCGCGTGATCGCAACTTCACTGGCAAATCGACTCTCGTATGTGCGATCATATTGGGTACGTTCGATTTACTTTTTTGTTCAATGGTTTACTTATTGACCTATGTTATAGCTAACTTGAAGGGGTTTTTTCATCCTACAAGGTTCATAATTTCGGTTCCGAGCACGATATCTGCGAGTCCGAGGGCGGTACTTGGGCCCGTTCGGTTTGGTCCGACATACAAGCGTGTAGCCTGGAACAAGGAGGAAAACATCAGGATCCCGAGTTGCTCGGCTTCAGTTAAGGGCGCTCCAATGCCACATCACTTGCTTAATCTAGTATTTGGAAAGCGAAGCCCATCCTAGCTCGCGCGGTATTCACCACTCTCGGTCAACAAACCAAACGTGGTCAGGCTCGATAATTACCCCTTCATGCTTCAAGTGAGTTGTCTTCTCTATGCTCTAAGCCAGATTTGCTGACGATTGGTTAGTTAGTTAACCATTATCTCGCACGACTCGGAATATCAATAACACGGTTGTCGACGTTTTTCGCCTCAGCCGCCCCAAGATCAAGCGCTACTGCGGTATCTTTGAGGCATCCGTCAAGTTTGTTCCTCACGTAAAATCCCATTACCCCCTCGAGGCTACCTGACTACAAATTTAAGCCCTCTAGCTCTGCTCTCCTTAGACGCGTCAAGATCTAAGAGGACCCGCGCTTCGACAGCACATGGTCGGCTTGTAGTTCCCAAACCAGCAGACTCGGCGAATCTATAAAATCCTGCTCAAAGTCTCGTTCTCGTTATATGCTCCGGTTGTCCGTCACAACAGACCTGGCAATCCGTTGCTCATTAAGCTGCTCCCGAAAAAGTCCCCCTACTCCACCGCACACTACGGCCATCCGCTTTCCACTACAACCGAAGGCTCTCAAACAAGCCTGCCCAAACACACATCATTAGTCGGTGAAGCACCTCCATTGTACTGGAATTGGAGCACAGGTGTGTCTCAGCCTAGGCTCGCACAGTATTTTCGTCAAGATTCGGACGGCCCTGCTTGGCTGTTCTACCTTGGGCTTGAGTCGTACTCGCGATTTGGGAGTCCGGCCAACGCTGGCGTTTCCTCAAACCTTACCGGAGGCTAAGTCGACCGGTAGGTTGCATATGTATCGAAGCTAGTGCCGGGCTCCGAGGTCTGTATTTCAGTTCGCTACGGCTGCTTGACCGCGTGGCGCTACATATACTGTGCGTGCTGGTAACAAACCTAGATTCATGTTACACTACGTTTACGCAAATAATATTCCGGTTGTTACGACATGAGCATGGGCACGTTACTCGACAGCGTTCAGGGTGTTCCGGGACCCGATGGTGCAGTGGCTTTACATGAACCACCCAAAGTGGATGATGGAGCCAACCGACGCTGCTCATCGAAGGTACCTGAGTTCGAAACCTGCTTTGGTGAGTGAATAATCAGCTACTAACAAAAACCTTTTTTGCACTTGAGATTATTAGTGCTTGCCGCGTCAACAGGTGTCAATACAGCAAAGCAAGATGCTTGCTTCTTCCAAGCTTCCATTCGACCACCACCATCAATTCTTGGGCAGACATGACGGAACAAGCTGGATGCTGGTCATCTCTTTGCACACTTATCAGAGGACAAAAGTTGACCTAGGCCGAGGATGAAGTAGTAAAAACATCGACTCCAAACTAGCTCATACTTCTACTTATTTTCTCCTTCCAATGTACCTATCGCATCCAACAAATAAAGAGGACGCAGAATACCGGAGATGTTACTATAACTGGTCTGATATAGATTCAGTACCCCCTTCTCAATCTCACTGTAAGCTTATGCGTATCTTGCAAATATTTTAGATCTTACTCCGATATGGCAACAGGGGTGAGCAGATGATTGGATTCAGATAATCACTGAGATGGCCTTGTGTAATAGTAGTGGCTGTAAGCTCAACAGCAACCGGCTCAGCTCTAGCCTAGTATTCAAACAGCTCTCGTTTATCTAACAGCGACGGCTCGCTCCTTCAAATTATGCAACCGACAGGCATCCAAAATATTCCCAGCCCGGCCAACCCACTTTTCCCGCCCGAGCTTGCACAACGTGCGAGAACTGTAGTCGAGGCTCTGTCGCGGGAGATCGAGCAATCCCGTAAGTTTCTTCAATTCACTTTACAGATCCAACCGCCCACGGTTTGTTGTAGAGGCTGAGCAGTATCAACGTCGCGAGGTACCAGAAGTACAACACGTACAGATGAACCAAGCCGTAGTTAGTGCTCACCCGTTCGCTATGGAGTTTGGGCGTACAGCGTCGTTGGATTATATGCTTTTCGATAACCAGGAGCAGACTAAGCAGTCTTTGATTCAGGTAATCTTATAATTTTTTTGTTGCTTTTTTCTTGATCTGACATTAACTCGCCTTCTCAGGCAGCGCTTTTGCGAGAGCAATACCGAATTCTTCAGGGCGAGGAGCAGTACTACACTATGTCGCTCGAAGATGTCACGATGACTGAGAACAGCCTTCGTATGGCCATTAGCACGCTCAAGGCTGCATACGCTCAAAAGGTTAAACAGCATATGGAGCAGATTCGAGCAGCGGGCCACCACACGGATGGGCAGCTATCGAAGTGGCACGTCCAATAGCAGTAGCAAGTAGATGGAGTATGAGCCAATGTTTTGCATAGCGTACTCCTAGAGAGCACTTGTCCTAGGCCGCATATATGTGATTTATATCATATCATTTTGACAGATCTAATGAGTACTGTGGGGTACATAATGTAGATATCAAGCCTACGGGGGCTAAAATAGGGCTCGACTTGTGAAGTACCGAAAAGACAAGGTTTTCTTATGTTTAGTGCCTAGAGACTACTTTTATCAATCCACCGCAAGTAGGTAGCCAAACGCCACAAAAGTGCGCTGGTGGTTTACACCAAGGCGGAAGGTTCAACGGGTCAAGAAGAATTCATTGGATTATAAAACGTGCGATCTCCGTACTTCTTGTTGCATACAGCAAAGGTCAGGCTGACACTCAAGCTTAAAGTAACCAGGGAACCTTGTGAGTGAGACCGGAAATCAAATTGACAATTCTATTCATACAATCAGATATCGGTAAACGCATTATAGGTGGTCCATGTATGAGAGGTACAGTATTGCGCATAATATCGCTTGGGTATGTATGGCATTGACTATGGCTGATTGAAATAGGTTTTGGGCGCTTGAGAACACAGAGGCAGGAGCGTTGTGTAACAGCGGAGAAGTCGCGGAAATATCTTAGTAATTGCGGTGAACATAGTATGTTTGAGATAGTAAAAGCTTTCTACAAGACATATTATGGTTAAGAGATATGCCCTACATGCGTTTCGTGGTAGTTAGGTTGATCTGCTGTGATGCGCTCTACAGCACGTTTAGTCGTAGGCAGCCAATGATATGTATCATCCTCGAAGTAGCAAGAAAAAAACAACAGAATAGCAGTAGCCTAGTGTGTAGTATATGGCGTTGTACATAGCATATGATCAACACGACCAGATGTGATGTGTGTCATGGTCGGAGGCGAGTGGCGAGGCACGCAGATAAGATTAGATACGATTACATAGCACTGCCGCATGGTAAGCGGATGATCCCACGAATCCACTGGCACCCCGCGTTTGACCATATCGAGCCGCGTGCAGCGCTTGCACATCGGCACACAATAACACACAATAAGGCACTCGGTGGCCCTTGGAGCGTGTACGTCCTTGTGTTTTATTTGTCTCCCGTAGACGCTGATGATTGTAGCAGCAAGACTCCAACATACCTCTAAACACTCGTTTGTTGACTCGAGCACTTTGCGCTCGTCCCTTTGGCATCGACCGCCATACGTACTCTATAAAGTCTGAGTCTCATGGCAACAGAGCCCGACGCGCTTACTATGTCTCTGTGTGATGCTGTGCTGACATGTCGCTTCGTCCCACAATTCCGCCAGGCTGTTGATGCGAACAGCAGGGACCTCGACGCCTTGTAATCCCCTTAGCACCTCCATACGCGCTACCTGTTCCTTCTCGTTACCCACTGATGCGAGAATGCTGGGCCGTCTTGATCCACCCCAGCTGCTTGCCAAGGGCATCGCTCGATTCCTATCTCAAGTTATCTCTACCCGTTCCTCAGAAAAAGAGCGGCCAATGAGTCCCGTACTACTATGGGCTACTATATCACGCTTTTAGCCCGTAAGGACCTCAAACCATCGCGGGAAACGCGATTCTGTGTTTAGGACAGTGCTTTTTCGACCTCAAGATTTATCTACGATATCTACACAGATCGATTCCCAGATTTTTTGCGATTCCAAAGACGCATACATATACCCATAAAAGTTACACATCGCTGCGCTATGCCTGTTTTTCTACTCTCGACCTCTCTTGAGTCTTGACTTTGATTCCGGCTTGGGCGCTTGGAACCCTGCCCGGCAAGCACTTTTGCAAACCGCTGTAATGGTGGGTGGCCGGAGGGTGCCCCTCGTGGATGTATTATAACCACACGGCGCGTGTAGAAATTCCACGCCCTTCCACCACCTCTTTCCTATCTCCGGCGTCTGCAACTTGATAATGTGAGCTACTTGATCGTACGCTCGCTGATTGAGCTAATTGTCTTTGGTTGCAATTTCTAGATCACGTATTGTTCTATCCTTCGCCACTATTCCACCATGTCCTGGACATCTTTGTTCTGGTCAATACCATTCTCTGGTTCAAGCATGAACCCTTCTCTTTTATCATCATTAGGGAGCAGCAAAAATGGTGTTATACTCAAGTTTCCGTTCGAGCTTGATCAGGGTTGGTACAAGCAACTGCCTTGTACCCAGTTTCGATCGTTACAGCATAGGAAACATCGAATAGGCTTTGAGCATGAGTTCATCGTTCTCAAGCTCACCGATGGCTCGGTGTGCAGAGTTGAGCGCATGGGAGATCCTGGTGCGCGCCTCAACGCCCTAAGCCTTGGCGGATCCCAAGCATACGATATCATTTGGTCTTTCCCTTCCGAGGATCACCCAGATGCTCACATACAGGGCTCGGATATCGTCGCTGAGATGACGTTCCCCTGTGAACAAGATATCATAGATGTGCTGAAAGTCTGTCGTGCCATCCATGAGGGCGAGAAAACCGGCAACTATAATCTACTTACATACAACTGCTACTTCTTTGCACTGGCGATACAATCTGTGCTGGCTCGCCAAGCAGAAGATTGGGGTAACAATTCATTTGAGGAACTCTGGCGCTCAAGCATGACTGGAGCAATATCTCGGCTCTCTTCTATATACATGGCATCTCCAGCGACGAACCAGCACCCATTTGTGCAACGTTTGTACCTATCGGCTGGTCGAAATATCCGTTGGCCTGCTAATCAGATCGTAGGCTGCTTGCAGCGTAAGACCATCAGCTCCGAGGCGCTTGCGGAGATTCGGTTATTATTAAAAAGCACATTATGGGAAACAGACGCCAAGGTGGCGGTTAGCCACTTATTAGAAAAGGCTGCGAGAGACGTGATGGTGGACGTACTTTACAGCGAAATTCCGACTGCTTCTCAAGGTAGTTTGCCCTCCGCTCGTAGCTTGGTATCAGAGCCTGTCCCAAAGAGTGGAGAAACCTCGTTAGGTACCCTTGTTCTACATGCCGCCAATCAACACAAAGAACTAGACTACCATAATCAAAGTCTTTTCAACCGACTAGAAAAATGTATCCAGAACTTCAAACGCTCTGTTGTAGCAGGGGCTCATGCAACATATACCAACACAAGGAGTACTCAAATGTCAAATAAACTCGACTACCGCAAAGCGAAGGATTCGAACCCTTTACCAAGCACAACGAGATTTGGCACCCAGTTTACGGTCCAGCAAATTTTTCTCTACTTGAAGTATGGATCAACCATTATAGTATTCCGGGTAGTCCAAACTGTTCTCTGGGTATTTGGGCTTATATTTTTTCCAAAGTTTACTCAGCCTACTAAATGCATTATCGCTGAGCATGAGTTGATGCCGACTTTGGTCGAACTAGAAGACTTGGCTCATGCATCAAGCGCTCTTGGTTCAGCAGAACTTTTCCGAAAGATAGACTCCTTACTACACAACTCCAAGTTTGTACGGTGGGACGAATGGCCTTGGGCACATATATCCGCAGTTTTCAAAAACCACATGTCAAGCATGATCCACAGCTGGGAAAGAGCACAGCTACACGTTCAAACTCCAGTAAGCCGTGATGTCCCCTACCACCACTGTTCTTCCAAAAGATTTAACACAAAGATTCCAGAGTGGCTCCCAAGATTTGCGTGTGCCAGAGTTCCAGGACCGGATCCGGAATCGCATCAAACAACATGCAGCGCGAGTCGAGTGGCTTCAGCTAGGTTCAGCGGCCGAAATTCAGCGTGAAATTGAAGACAAGCTGGCAGAAGTTTGGGCATTGTATCGAAACAACCTGCTAGGAATGGTAGAGCCCATCATTGTGTGACATTGCTGCCCAACTGACACCCCTACTTTTTACTAGCCTGTTGATGAAATGATTGAACGTCTAACACAATATCATGGGTGTTCTGACGTGACTGGTCAAATTGACCTAGATCAAAGCGAAAAGGACCCTATTTCGAGTGGAGCATTTGCAGATATCTATAAAGGAGCGACGAATACCGAAGAGCCTGTCGCAATAAAGTGTCTGAAGCTCTCTATCGGACAGGTAATGTGTCTGAAGCTCTCTATCCAACAGGACAGAGGCGGGCACAAAACCCTAAAGGTAACCTTACTATCAACCTGTCAATTGCACTGACATGTTTTCACCTGATAGTACGTCGCCCGCGAGCTACGCGCATGTTCTAGTCTCCAGCATCCTAATTTGCTAGAACCACTGGGACTGGCTCAGTTTCGAGATCAACTGGCAATGGTAGCTCCTTGGATGAGTAATGGCACGCTATTGGAATACGTCAACCGCAGTCCAAACGTGAATCGCCATCAACTTGTGAGCACGGATCTCCCGAAAACGACACATAATTAAGCATTGGTATAGGCTTTGGGGATTTCAGAGGGTATAGCATATCTACACGAAAGCGGTGGGGTGCGTTCATATAGCTACTAATTATGAGTTCTGTTGTCTGAGCATACTAACCGTGACATGAACTATCAGATACATGGGAACATCAAAGGCGTAAGACCGGAAAAGCGCGTTCCACAAAAACTCTCTTATTGAATATTGTTCCAGGCAAACGTACTCATATCTGGCGAAGGCGTGCCAAAGCTTATAGATTTCCGACTCTCTTCACTGGGAAGGTATTCCCTACCTTTTACCGGTGGCACTATTTTCGCTACTCGATGGGCGGTAGGTTGTCTATTACTTCTCGTACACGGACTAGGCGACAGTTAGTGTCTGATGTTGTTGACTTCAAGGCCCCAGAGATAAGGAATGGTAAAACTGAATCAAGCATGGAAGCAGATGTCTACGCACTGGGAATGGTAAGTCCAAAAATTGTTGGCCTCGTTTGATCGGAAAGTAACTCTCTTTTGGTTGACAGACATTGCTGGTACGCGATAATGCACTTTGCCTGCCGGGTTTGATATCTGGTATTAACTAGGCACTAGGAGCTAGTGACGGGCCTAGTGCCATTCAGCGAGCTTCGAACTGAGAAGGCGATGTTTTTAGCAGTATTGAAAAGCCAAACTCCCGAACGCCCGAAGGTACTGATTTCATATGGGAATCGCAGGGCAGACCTATTGTGGGAGATGATGATGGACTCATGGTCTTACAATCCTTCCAATCGTCCAGACGCGTCAAAGATTCGAGACCGTGTAAGTTCATTTGAACGTAGAATGCCTCAAAGATAGCATATCCAAGCTGAAACTTTTTTTGCATTCTCAAAAAGCTTAGGGAAATTCCGTCGGAGGCATAGTAGCTAGAAATGGGATAATAGCATACGCTATCGCTGAAGTAACAGATGATGAGATATGAGGTTCTCTTTGGCTGCATATATATATATTGGTGTTTGTCGTGCATGATAAATACGACTAGGGTAATATACAGTATGTAGTAGTGACAAGAAGATAAGATTAGATCCGATTAGATAACATTACCGACCTGGTCGGGAAATGGTTTCGTTGGTACCCCGCGTTTGACCACATCGAGCCGAGTGCAGCCCTCGCGTTGGCGCACATAATGGATGTGGCATTGCCTACTGCACTGAACGAGATCTTTGCTGGTCTCCGAAATACGTACGTCTTTTATTAGTATCTCTCCTCGATGGATGTTGATGTCCGTGGCAGCGAGACTGAGACCAAGACGCTCGCCGGGAAGCAGCTCGCTGAATATGTGCGTAATTCTTATTTAAATATGAATATGTGCTGATGCTTTTGCAGGTCGCTGCTGCTGCTGCGGAAGATCCGGACGAGTATGTGAAGCTCTGGAACGAGCAGCTTATCCCCTCGATCTCTCGGCTTGCCCAAGGCCAAGAGCCAGAATGTGTTGGCGCACTAGTAGCTATCGGTATGCCTTTCTGCTTAGATGTCTTTTAGCGTCTCATTAGTGTTCTGCTCAGACAATGTTGTGCCAATCTTGCTGTCCGAAGCCAACGAGATGGCAACGGCCAACCTGTACCGCTTCTACGGCCTAGTTAAAGGCCTTCTTCCGCGTCAACAAGCAGCCACCTCACTCGGGACAATTGCTCGGCTAGGAGGCGTAGCGTTTGGTGATAACTTTGTCGACTTTGAAGTCGAAATGGCCATCAACACCCTCATCCAAAACGAAAAATCCCGCCAGTCCGCCCTCATGATCCTCTCCGAGCTCGCCAGAAACAGCCCAGGCAATTTTTACAAACACGTGGAACTCGTGTTGCAGCGAATTTGGGTCCCGTTGCGTGACGTTCGGGTGAGTTTCTCGGAGTTTCGGTCTGGAGCCTTGGGTTTGGTTGCACATGGGCGACGAGGCGCTAATCATATTCTTTTTTTGTTCAGCTCGAAGTGAAGCATGCGGCCGCTGAGCTCGTCGCTGTGTGCTTGGACATCTTGTTCACGCGTGACACACAGATTAGCTTTCCGATTGCTGAGAAACTGCTCCGGGAGACTCTGGACTCGCTCCGGGCCACGGACTCGGTCACGCTAGTGGCGGGCATGTTCACGTATAAGGAATTACTCAAGCGAGGGGGTATGGTACGTATCCCTATGGACTTGTGGCTCTGTTTGGATCTGAAACTGATTGTGTGATATAGCTTCTTCAGCACTCTTATCCAGGTTAGCTTTAACTATTTGGCATCTCTATCTACAAACCCAATCGTCCGGGTACTTATCTTTCGTTTACAGAGGCAAGCGAGAATATCCTCCGGCTCCGTCAACACCGAGATGGGATGGTACGCCGAGTGTGCATCATAATTCTTCCCGATCTCGCGGCCTATGACGCCGAATCGTTCACCTCGAAACACATGCGCGGTATCATCACCCACCTTCTGACGGTAACCGTGAAACCGACGAGCCCGGACGAACGCGGTCTCGCGTTCAAAGTGATCGGAGCGTTGGCCAAGGCGCTCCAGACCGGGATCATGGTTATGATGGATAAAATTGTTGAGCGGATCCATGAGGCTCTGACGACGTTTGTGTGAGTTGCCACTTTCCCATCTTCTCGTATATGGGTGGTTGGTGCCTTGGAGTGACGGCCCAGAACCCCTTGATCAATCGGGGGTTCTTGATGGAAGAAGGGGCGTCTTTAAGGATGATTTGTTTGGCTAAATTACGTTTTTCTTGAAGCAAAAAGACGTCTCCGCCTGTCGATCCGGTATTCGACTGTATCAAAAAATTGGCCAAGGCGCTCGGGCCGTTGTTTGCGAGACATGCACAGTCGTTGTTGGATGTGATGTTTTCGCACAAGTTGACGGAGGGGTTGAAGAGGGCGTTGGATGCGATTATTCATGGTGTGCCGGCGATGGCTCCGGATATTAAAGGTTGGTTTGTGTGGATGGATGGTTGTTTGGTGATTCTGTAGCTGATTTGGGTTGCAGATCGGTTGTTGATGCTTTTGACTATGACTTTGTGTGGGAGGCGGTATGAGCCTCTAGGGTCGCCGGAGGCTCATACGGGGAGCTCGCTTCCTGCTGATGTCAAGGTACGTCCAAGCTTACCGCGTTTGATGAATTAAGCTCAAATTGTTTGGTCTGCTAGGCAATGGTAGAACGACACGGTCACGAGACAATCACACTCGCCATTCACATCCTCGGAACGTCCGATTTTGCAGGCCATAACTTGAGCGAAGTCGTTCGAGTATGCGTCATTCCATATCTTTCAGACGAACATGCCATCCTTCGACAAACTGCAGCACTCACAGCGTGTACGCTTATCGCTGTTGATCCTGTTTGTTTCCAAACGAGCGATTATTCTGTGGGGATTTTGATGGATATGTTGGATCGACTTTTGACGCTTGCTGTGGCGGATCAAGGTACGTGTATATGCGGTGCTATTAGGGATGTTTAGGAGTTTATGTGGGTTGGTTGGGTAGATTTTGCGGTTCGAAGGACGGTGCTTGGCGCGTTGGATGCGAGGTTTGATCGACATTTAGCTCATGTGAGTTCTAGTTCGAGATGTTTTTGATGTGTGTACTGACATATTGCGACAGAACGACTGCGTACGGTATTTGTTCATTGCTGCAAACGACGAGGTGTTCGCAAACCGTGATTTGGCTGTGAAACATATTGGTCGACTTGCTGCTTTGAACCCGGCGTATGTTATGCCGCTATTGAGAAAGACTGTGATTCAGTTGTTGAACGAAGTCGAGTACTCGATCGTGTCGTACGTATAAACTGGTTTAAGATGTGCTGAAGTGCTATTACTGATAATGATATTTTGACTCTAGACGTCACAAGGAAGAAAGCGCCAAGCTTCTAACCGAGCTCATCACTTCGACAGATACACTCATCACACCCTACAGCCTCCCCATCATCCGAATACTCCTTCCCCGAGCCCAAGAAAAATGCACAATCGAAGTTGGAAGCGCTATCATGCGATGTCTCTGCGCTCTCGCCATCGTTGGCGGAGAACATATTTCCGAGTTTACAAGAGACATCATGGCGCTCGTCGTTCGCACTCTTTCAGATCCTGTATCGATTCGTCAACGCAAGGCGGCGCTCGAGACGCTTGGTGCTGTGTGTTCCTCGACTGGGTATCTTGTGGATCCAGAGTTTGAGCATCCGAAGCTTGTCGAGTTGATTACGAAGGTGTTGGTTAGTGAGAAGGATCGGGAGACGAGGAGGGAGGCTATGCGGGTAGGGTTTTTTGGGTCGTTGTATGGTGAGTTGGGGCTGACAGTATGTGTTTTGTACAGGCCCTGGGGATATTGGGAGCTGTGGACCCGTACAAGCATTCGGCAAGTTGATCATATATTAGTCGCGGAATAGTGGGCTGAATGGTTTTTGTAGCATAATCTGGACCAAGCGGACGAAGCTGCTCAAGACCCAGCCAGTCTGAACCACACCGATCTTGCTGCGTCTGCAGCCGATACAAACAAGGAGGAATATTCTTCGACCGTTGTGTTTTCAGCACTGGTCAACATTATAAAGACTCCGAGTCTTTCGAGTTATCATCAATCTGCGATCGAGGCTATCATGTCTATATGCAAGACGCAGGGGTTGAAGATCCTCGGTTACTTGCCTCAGGTAAGCTGTCCTTCCAATGCTGTGGCAATAAGAGATTAAACATTTGCACTTGCACAGGTTATGCCAGTCTTTTTCCCTGTTATCCGCACCTCCCGATCGCAGGCACAAGTCTATCATTTACAACAGCTCGGGCTTTTGGTAGCTATCCTTGGACAGCACACCCGGAGTTATCTCCCCCAAATCCTCGAGCTGATTGGCGAAATGTGGGGCCAATCGCCCATTCTGGAACCGCACATCGTTGCTCTCATTGAGAACCTGGCTCGCGGATTTGCTGCCGAGTTTCATCGGTACATCCCTGCAGTCATCGGTCCAATGTTGCATATCTTTGAGAACGACTCTCCAGAAAAGTCGCAACAGGCTCAGGCGAAAGTACTTCAAGCAATTGTTGTGCTTGCGCCTGGAGTGGATCCTGCGTTGGTATTACCTGTGATGTTGAGGACTGCGGAAAGGGGCGATGCGTCGACGGCATTGAGGCGAGAAGCAATTACGGCGGTGTCTCGATTAGCGGAACGATGTGACTTGTCCGACCATTCCTCTCGCAGTCAGTATCTCTTGCTGTTTTATGTTGATATGACTAACGTGCTTGCACTCGTCAGTTATTCATCCACTCCTTCGGATTCTGTCCAACTCGGGCAACGACCGTAAGCATATTCTCATAACCTACAATCCACTACTCACTGTTCTTCCAGTGCGAATAGCCGTGATGGACGCGATTTGCACTTTGATGCAAATATTTGGACAAGATTTCGTCGTCCTTGTTCCTACGATTGATAAATGCTTGCAGGCGAATCGTATTAGCCATCCTCCGTATACTAATCTCGCTCACAAGATGATGAAACACATTCCCATACCACTCTATATCCCACCCGATTAGTACGTGCTATTGTTTTGTTTGGAGAGGGGTTGCTCATGATGAACTTCTAGTCCGTTGGACCGACTCGAACCGGTGGCCGAGGCAGCTCCATTGGTTGTTCAACAGCAGCATTTGAAGGCGTCTTGGGATACGTCTCAAATATCCACATCCGAAGATTGGCGGGAATGGATTAGGAAGTTCGCTATTGAGTGCTTGAAGGAATCGCCTTCCCATGCATTGCGATCTTGTCGAACTCTGGCCGATTCGGTACGTGATTATCCTCAAATGCGTGAAATGACTATTTCAATTATTTGGTTAGTATATGCCGCTGTTGAAGGAGCTCTTCAGCATTAGCTTTTTCCGGTTAGTTGTATGCGAATTATTTGGCATTGTTGACCAATCGTTCTTTAGTTGCTATTTTTCACTTTCGGAAGACTTGCGAGATGAACTCGACAGGGTGCTCGAATATGCCCTCTTTGATTCCCGTAGTCCGGCTGATGTCTGCCATATGATCCTCAATGCTGCTGAATTTATGGAACATGACGACAAGTGAGAGGATCTCTAGAAGCCACATACAAATCTAACCGCTAATTGTCTTTCATAGGCCACTACCAATATCTCTTCATGTGCTCTCAGAATGCGCCTTGCGAACTCACGCGTTCGCCAAGGCACTGCACTGGCGAGAACTCGATTTTTTGAGTGGTTCGAGCTCTTCGGGCGCCGTCGTCGAGTCGTTGATTCTCATCAATACTCGGCTCAACCAATCAGATGCTGCATATGGCACCTTAACTGTAAATTTCTTTTCTTTTCTTCTCTTTAAAGTTTGCCTGACCTTCTCTGCAGGCGGCGCGAGATCAACCAGGATTCGTCGAGCACGAGCAGTGGTATGAGAGACTGGGCAAAGTAAGTATCTTCAGTTAGGGCTCCGCTCGTATTTAACAAACATAACGTCTAGTGGGGAGAGGCATATGCGTTGTATAATCACCGGCGTGGCGAAGAAGCTGAATCTTCACAAGTGATTCTTGGCAAGATGAGGTATGTGCATTACCTTGGTTTTGATCTGGCTGTATGCCTTTGCTCACAATCTACTGTAGGTGTCTTCATGCTCTTGGAGAGTAGGTGGCATTCCCACGTAACAAGAGTGTTGCTGATGTGTAACAGATGGCGCCAACTCGAGGAGATGTCAAGAAGAGAGTGGACGAACGCCACACACTCCATGAGAGTTCAAATCGCGCCATTGGTAAGTTCCCTTCGAATTTGATATTATTTATTATAAACTTATGTGATTCACAGGCGACAGCTGCGGCGTGGTTAGTTGTGTTTGCTATATAGCATCAACAGCTATGCAGGTACTCACAATATTTGCATACTAGGTCGCTGCAAAAATGGGATTCTATGGTACGCATAATGATCGCAGATTTGAAACGATCTCATTTCTGCTGTAGTCTGAATATATCAATACTCTTGACGAGAGCACGGCCGACTGCTCTTACTACAAGGCCATTCAAGCCCTTCATCGCGACAGGTTCCCACGCGCCCAACAGCACGTCGATCAAGCACGCGAGCAGCAAGATGAAGAGCTCACTGCACTCGCAGAGCAAAACTATGGTCGATCCTACAGGTAAGAAATAACGTGGTTGGTATCAAAACTCGTCTAATGATTTTATAGCATGGTTCTAAGGATGCAAATGCTAAGCGAGGCAAGTGACATTATGTGGAACTCACTACTCAGACTGACTGGTGTTTCTGAGCAGATTGAAGAGGTGGGATTGTGTTACCTTTTTGAATCAGTTTGAAGCTTATTCCTGTACAGATGATCAAGTGGAAGACGTCGGCCGATAACCCAGAACGCCAGAGCGCGATCCAAAAAGTGTGGATGCATCGGTTAGTAAGCGAGTCTGGCGCAATATTAGTTAAGTTTTCAGCTGAATTGCTTCATATAGCTTGCAGCAAGCTCAGCCCGAAGTTGAAGTCTGGCAGCGAATAGTTCAACTTCGTACGCTTGTTTTGATTCCAAAGCAAGATCCGACTATGTGGACAAAGTTTGCGAATCTGTGTCGCAAAAATGGACGATATTTCCTAGCTGACCGAACCTTCAACTCACTCCTGGACGAGAAATTCTGGACTTCATCATCAGGAGTCAGTTCGTTCCTGTTGTCTCATCTGTTCCATGCTAACCCTTGCTATGTAGGGCTCCGTTGCTCCACCTGAGGTCATATATTCCCATCTCAAGTTTTTGTGGATCGGCGACCATAAGCAGAGAACCATTCAAGCAATGTCTAGATTTATTGCCGACATGTCTCGCGATCTCGGACTGGACCCAGATGATCCCTATGCTCACATCGATGAGTTGAATACTGAACCGCAGCTGAAACATTTTGGCAAGCTGTTAGCAAAATGTTACCTAAAACGGGCAGAATGGATGGTTGAGCTTGATCCAAAATGGGCAACGGTGTGTCAATCGCCCACGAAAACTTCCCTTGTATTAATTCCTCTTTTCACAGAACAAACCTGATGTTGTGCTCAGCGGTTACGACCTTGCTACGAAGATTGCCCCAGAGTGGTACAAAGGTTAGCCGATTATTAAGTCGCTTTACTTAAGAATACATTTGTCTTACTTGCTTCAGCATGGTCTACTTGGGCTTCTGCGAACCATGAGGTGATAGCTCTAAATGAAAGCCAGACAGATCAGCGAACGGAGGAGATTTCGCCAACTATTATCGCATACATTTTGGGGGCGATGCAAGGTACGGCTCCTTCATATTTAGACCCAAGAACTATGCCTAATAGCTAGCAGGATTTTTCCGAAGCATCGAACTAAGAAAAATCACTAGTCTTCAGGACAGTCTCCGGTTGCTAGTTTGTGCAAATTTATCTGCTTTCTGATATCTATTCATCATGACCTACTGTAGACAATGTGGTTTAAATACGGCGCTCACCCAGTACGCACAAAACAGCTATGCATAATGTTCTACAACTGACAACTATACAGGCTGTTCACAAGGATATGGCGGAAGGGATATCGGCACTGCCTGCAGACACTTGGCTGGAAGTGATACCCCAGGTGCGTCAAACATCTATGCAATGTTTTAGTTCACACTCAAAACCACACACGACTAGATCATTGCCAGAATTCAGACCCCTAGCCCGCTTATTAGAAGCTTGATCAACAGTCTACTCCTTGGTGTAGGACAAGCACATCCTCAGGCTCTGATTTACCCCCTATCCGTAGCATCCCGAAGTACAAGTCTGGCCCGAAAGCAAGCTGCTGCGCTGATTCTCGACCGAATGAGAGCTCAAAACAATGTTCTAGTCGAGGAAGCTCTTGCGATTAGTCAAGAACTCATCCGAGTTGCAATTCTGTGGCCTGAAATGTGGCACGAAGGATTGGAGGAGGCGTCAAGGTTGTATTTCACCGAGCGGGATCCCGAGGGAATGATTGCTGTTCTTGAGCCATTACATGCTCAGCTGGAGAAGGTATGCGCCAAAAAGTATGCATCAATGTGTTACTAAATGTTAAAATAACAGGGAGGAACTACCACGCGCGAAAGGTCGTTTTTGCAGGCATTTGGTGAACAACTTGCTCAGGCCCGAGAGCACACGCGTGCTTATCAAACGTACGGCAATGTGCGAGATCTCACGTCAGCTTGGGATGTGTGAGTGAGCAACGATTGTTCAGTATCTAGTGTTACTAAATCTCTTATGTAGGTACTACGTTGTTTTCAAGCGTATCGAACGACAGCTAGCTGCAATGCCTGTTCTAGATCTTCAGTTTGCTAGCCCTATATTGAAACGAGCACGAAACCTTCGTTTGGCTATTCCTGGTTCGTCATTCTCCGGGTTTTCGCGGTTTCGATAGGCTGAATTGTGTTCTGGATAGGCTCATACGCAGTCGGTCGCCCGGTGGTTACTATTGCAAGCTTTTCACCCAACCTAGCGATTATCGCTTCGAAACAGCGACCTCGTCGCATGACCATAGTTGGAAACGATGGCAAAGAATACCAATTTGGTCTAAAGGGTAAGTGATATGGATGTATCTTGCTCGGCAGACGCTACATGTGATTATACAGGACATGAGGACTTACGACAAGACGAACGTGCGATGCAACTGTTTGGCCTAGTCAACACCTTACTGTCTCAAGACCCTGACAGCTTCAAGCGCTCACTTCATATACAACGATATCCGATCGTGCCTCTAGCTCCAAACGTCGGTTTGATGGGATGGGTTCAACAAACGGAAACTTTGCACGTTCTCATTCGCGACTATCGAGGTCAGTTCTTTTATTTATTCCTAAAAGCATACTTTATTGAGCTATAATAACACAGAAACTCGCAAAATCCTATTGAACATCGAATATCGACTTATGCTACAGGTAAGCCGGGCAATAAACAATTGGAAGTGTAATATCTCATAAAATAATCACAGATGGCACCAGACTATGAGTGAGTTTTACAATTCAGAAATCGACGCTCACTGACACAGACAATCAGATGTCTTACACTAATTCAAAAAGTTGAAGTGTTCGAGTACGCGCTGGACAACACTACCGGCCAAGACTTGTATCGCATTTTGTGGCTGAAGAGTGCCAATTCCGAAGAGTGGTTGGAAAGGCGAACCACGTATACGCGATCACTAGCCGTTACGAGCATGGTCGGGTATATTCTTGGTCTCGGGGACCGACATCCTTCCAACTTGCTCATCCACCGAATCACTGGAAAGATCATTCACATTGACTTTGGAGACTGCTTTGAGGTTGCGTGAGTAGTGCTTGCATGAATCTGTAACACAACGCTCAAAGCACTACTGCAGGATGAACCGCGAAAAATATCCCGAACGTGTGCCTTTCCGGCTGACGCGGATGTTGACCAAAGCTATGGAGGTATGCAAACCTCGCTCTGAGAGATGCACGTTCATACCTCACGCTCGTTCATAGGTCAGCGGGATCAAGGGTCAAGGTTCATATCGTAACACATGCGTTATCACCATGGAAGTTCTACGTAAAAACAAAGAATCTTTGCTTTCTGTGCTGGAGGCCTTTGTCTGGGATCCTCTCGTTAACTGGCGATTGATGCAGCTGGCCGCCGCTGCTGCCGCGGCCGCAGGTGCCCCTAGCAGCATGCGAGGTGGACAGCTACGAGGCGGCCTCCCAGTGGCACCCAATCCTGATACTGGAGCACAGCGGACGACTATTGGAGCGCCGAGCATTCCAAACCGGAGGGTGCGAGCGGATGAGAATGTATGCGTCTTATGCGTTTATTGCTTCCGATATTACTCACTACCTGCTTCAAATAGGATATTTTTGATGGTTCGTGATGCCTGATTGACATATTCAAACAATACTAAAGCCGATTTGTTCTATAGAGCGTAGCGGCGACGTCGGGCCCAAGCAGGAAATACGAGATCAGCGAGCTTTAGCTGTATACAATCGCGTCCGAGACAAACTTGCAGGTGAGTGTTGGTCATTTGTTCGGAGCCCTGCTTATGCAACGATAAGGTCGCGATTTCAACACCCCTGAGTCCCTCCCTACCATTGATCAAGTCCTTCGCCTAATTGAACAAGCAACCTCGGTTAGTATTCGTGCGGACGTTGAGACACAAAGCTGACCAATACATCCTAAATAGTACGAGAACTTGTGTCAGAGCTTTAGCGGATGGTGTGCCTTCTGGTAAGCAATGAGAGTCAAAGCTGTGGATGAACATTGTTTAACCTTGGGTATAGGTAATAAGCTTACTATTCAGTGCTGTTTTTCGATACTCTTTCCCATCTAGTCCTAATGTGTAACAACATCTTGATTGCTTTCACAAACTATTTTCTCGCTGCTGTTTCACGAGACCTCCTAGCTATCTATGCTATCTGCCACTTCTCAAGTGCTTTTTTCAGTACTCATAACCCAGTGCCGGTTTTCTTATGTGTTCATGTCCTTTGCGACTTTGTTGCATTGTGGGGCTCTTTTACGTATCATTTGCAATAATTTCATGTGGATTATCGACATTGAATTGACATTTAAGCTGTGTTACTCAATCTCTAATCAGGCCAGGTGATCGCAAGTGGTTCGGCCAACTTCAAACGTGATATCAGACGTAGCTCAAGGGGGGATATCGTTACACAAATGCTAAACTGAGTCGGTTTATCTAGACGGCTTAAATCCAAGCATCGTCTTGTTCGCCGTAGGTCCATATTCAAGATTCACAATTATTACAATTGGACAACTGTGCTCATTTTTGCCGAGTTTGTGAACAAACTAAGCACCGAACTACTAGGTATTCATGTCATACTCCTTGGCTTGTGTAATCCTACGAATGGTTCCATCGCTTGCCCCAATTTTTTCATCTTTTCTGCGAGCCGTTGATCTTCCTTAGACATACTAGCTTCCTCATCCATCCATACCTCAGCGCCTGATGCTAACGCGAATGTGCCAGGGAAAAGCTTCTCAACGGTGCTGCATACAATCCCATTTGGTGGCAGCACACCGTCGAGGAAGTACCCACGGATGGCCTTCCCGGTGCATGGACTAGCCATGGCAATCGACCCGTGCTTGTAAGTGACGATTAGTTAAGCCACACAAATAGAAATTCCCTTAAAATGGACTCTTACCCCGCTCCCATCTTGAATGATAAGCCGCGATTGCGGGAGCAGTTGGTTGACTAGTTGAGCATTCTTGAGAGGAGTGACAGGCTGTGAGGTATTGTCATTGGCATTAAGATTAGGTTGAACGATCATAACCGAAAAGACTCACATCCGCGGTGTTGCCGACAATGATGATATCGTTGGCGAGCCCCGTGTGATTGAATGGCCCCACATACCGCTCCACTGCTCTTGCTTTCCAATGATGACATGGTGCGATCTAGGTAAATAATTGACTTTGAGTGTTGTCTACGTCCAAGAAAAGATCGTACAGACACTCACCTCGATGCTAGCAAAATGCTTCGATACTTTCTCGTACGAGAATACTATCTCGTCTATTATCGCTTCGAGCATAGATCGTGGCTCCATATCTCTTAGGTCTGGCCCGTCGACGCATATAACTGCTTCATTAGCCAATGCGGTCTTCGGTTTTATCGTGTTGTTTAGCTCGATGGTGTTCAACAGAGCTTCGGTTATTGGCCTTCCATTTCCGTGCATGGCAGATGAGATTTGCTCGGCCATAACACCCCACCCGCGAGGGCGATACATACCGGAAAAAAGTAGATCTGAAAGGGAGCCAGGGTGAGTACTTACTAGATAATTTCAAGGCAAGGTACTTACTACGGACCATACCCGACGTCAGTATATAAGGTTGTTTACCCGACGGAACAGGTAGGGGACTTTCGTAAAGTCTGTCCATGAATCTATCAATGGACTCTCCAATAGCAACCGCCGTGGAAGTGTTATCCGTGGAGAGCGCGCATCGAGTAGGCCCAGCCTGGTTTTCTAAATGCTTAGTGTACGTGACCCAGTAAGCAAAGAGATAACATACCTCTGAACAAGCCCTCAGAAAATGAACATAAGTCTTCTCTATGTCCGAAAGGTAATCTAGATGTCCACGCGTGAATGCCTGAGGTGACACCAATATGTGTAGGCTCACGTTTGCCCCATTTGTATGTAGCAGTACTAGTCCACTGTATTGGATCCTGAGCGTGATACACGTTAGAAGTGCATTTCTTAGGTATGTGGTTTACGTACAACAACAGCATCAATAGCAACGTTCCCCACACGATGAGGAAACATGTTCACGAAGAACCTAAGCTTACCTAGTCAGCTTTGCGAACAACAAGTGAAACCATAGTTACATACGAGCCTAGTTTGTAGATGTCAGTCATACGCTAGTAGTTTTACGATCGAGCAGACTACAGTTAAAACATACCAACAACCGTTCCATAGCTATACATGTGTGCGTTCGTAAGTGCTGTTTTCTAGCCTAAAGTCTCCTCGAACCTACCTGAAACCCCAGTAGTTTACCTGCCTTTCTGGCCCATCAATCACTCGTGCGAGTAATTCCAGATCTCGTACAACTGTTGCCGTTCCGACATGGCGAAGCACTTCCCCAGACCTGTTAAAACATAATTCCG
>JAYRCO010000285.1:8506-24595 GCA_037042815.1 Ceratobasidium papillatum | reverse complement strand
GCTATATATTGCTTCACGCAAGAAACGTACGCTGTCAGTATCTCTCAAGATTCGCTCACTGACCGCATCTACCAGGTTCCATGGAACGGATCGTGGCCTCCGCTCCCCTATGATTCTAGCGTCATCCAGTCTTTCCGTATCATTCCCATCGACTTGGCGCAGACCGATGCAGCTCTCAAAGGCACCGAAGTCATCATGAAATCCGTCAAGAACCGGCGCGAATTGACAGACACTATCCCTATCATGGACCTCACGAGACAGGTCCTTCAAAAATGGGTTCAAGATCTCACGTCTTGGGAGGTCGTCGGCTGGACAAAAGAAACGAGCAGATCTTCCTCTGGGAAGTCTTCCTCGACGGAGCTGGTGCAAATCACTATAGTGGCAAGAGTACAGACCAACGAGAGCGGCGATTTTACTTATCGCGCTTCAGTGATGGATTTTGTTCGGAGCTGGTTTGTGATTCTGGGAGCACTGGCAGTCATTTACTATTACATGCGGGGATAAGTGGAGAAAGAAATGGACTTTCGGTGTCTGAGGTATTGAATTTACGTTGGGGTGTCGTTTTTTTTTGTAACCATCCTTCCAGATGAAGTGACTCCTATAATGGGGTAGGCAAAATCTAGATCAACGAAACATTTAGTGTAAATTGGCGTGGTTACTCTTCAACAATACACCGCGGGAATAGATCACGTGACAAACCTTGTGTGGCACTGCACTGCTCCTTGTGGTTATCACAACTACTGGATGCCCACAACCACCGATTACACTTAGACAAATATCCGCAAGGCCTTTCCAAAAAATGATTACAGCCCTAATCCCGCCTGTGCTTCCACGTTTCTTGGCAGTGATGTTTGACTTGAAGGTCATTGAAGGAGTGCCAAACAGTGAAGAAGTGAAGCTTATTCATGCTGTGATACGCTCGTTGAACGAAGTTATAAACGGTCAGCATTGAATTTCGGCCCCTACACTTGGATTTGAAATAACAAGATCTTGTGAACTACCAGTGCCCGGTCTTTATGATGCAGACTTGGCAATTGAGTTATCGCAATATCTATTTAGCATACAAATGGGTGGGTCTCCGTATGATCCGAGTCACGCTCCTGATGACACATTTGAAAATTCTGGTAGAAATCTATCGAGACAAATATCCCTGCAGCATATTCCCTTCCGTGAGAATCTGTTTGGTTGGCATGATACATTCTGAGCTGTTCCAGATACTAGAGCACGACGTATATTCCACCCCAATTACCTGCCCACATACCTGCCGTTTTAAAACTAGTTACAAATGCTCCATCGAACGACCAAATCAAAGCTGTCCAAGCTGCCTTGCGTCTGTCCGAAAACCTAGCAAACGGTGCGTTTTTTCGACCGAACACAACTTATTAACGGAGGGCTTATGCTCCTGGGTAGTTCCGTCAATGTTCAATGCGGATCTCAGTATGGAGCTTTCTCAGCACTTGTTTGACATTCAATTCGGTGAGTGCTGAGCTACAGCTTCTTCGATCGTTAACCAGGTGGATGCACCTGTATAGAACGTTATCTCCGGAAGATTACAAGCCGCGAGCATGCCGTTCAAGTGGCAGGGCCCCAACACAACCTACCTATAACCAACGAGTCACAGGGCGCGCCTGACATGGAAAATTCGGTCTCGATTGAGAATGCTCAGAATATCGGACATCATGATACGATAACAAGTGGACAAGCTTCATTGACCCTGACACCTGATCCAGAGCTGCCCGTTACTGCAATCCCTTCTGTAAGCACCCCTTTCAGTTTAAAATATACCCAATGGTTGATCATCCTTATCTGGTCGCGCTCAAAAGGTTGAGAATCACTCTTCAGAAACCAGGCAAGAAGATTTGAAAGTTATACTGTCTAGACTTTGCGACGGGATCGAAGGCATAAAGCAGACAATGGTTGGAACACAACACTGCATAGCCCGAGTAAGTGAGCGGCAGCATTGGAGTAGCGTAGCATTCATTAAGCTCATCTAGGGGATCAATTCAGCCTTCTGTGGTGGTAGTTACATGAGATACTCATACGCACTTGTCAACTCAAAAGGAGAAAGCCCCGAGGTATGTGGAATAAATTGGCGAATCACAGCATTGACTTTTGATTGCATTGTCTAAAATAGGCGGCTGGGCTTCCAAGTCCTCCGGACCCGTACAACAAAACGGACAGCTGGCCCAGCGGAGATCAAACTGTCGCACGCTATCTTCGTTTTTATGATATTGGCGAAGAGTTTGTCTCCCAGGACGAGGAAACGCTTTCAATAAAAGAAGGAAACGCGCAAACGGCCAGGCAAGCGTTACGAGCTTACATAGGCCTCTAACCAAAATCAATTCAACGCTCATGTGTACCGCCGGATCTATGTGTGAGAACGCCTTCATCACGGTTTATCCAGTATGCATGCTTCAGTACGAATTCATTAGCAACGAGAGTGATTACTTTTTTCATAGTACCCAAATGGCTTCTAAAATTCCAATATCCAGTATAGCCCAGTCAGAAAAGTCTTGGACCTTGCTCTCAGCACGAGTCTATCAATGATCACACACAAAGCAGAAAACTAGCTTTGTCGTATATATCACACATTTAGACAAACGTCACCGCAGGATATTGTCCATCACCATTAAATACCAGAATCGTAGGAGTGTAACTCCCACGAGCGCATATACCCTGGCTAACAACCCGACCTGAATTGCAATTGCAAGACCAATCCTTCTCACAAAGATCTCCGTGTCCAAGATAAGATCCATCTAATCTCAATACAGTGCCTCACGACATTAGCGTGCCATCAATCAAAACAAACGCCACGAGGCTAGTATATCCACGACTTTTCGATAATCGACCGCAAGGTAAAACCCTCATACTCCGACGACCTCTCACGACATTTATGAACGTCCGAGTCTCCAAATCCGTGGTAAATGTCATCTGTTATATTGGTTTGAGGTTATATTGAATAAACCTTTGTAGGTGCCTTCAAAGACGACGTCTCCGACTTATCGATTCGCAGAAGGCGATGTCGATCGGTTTCCATTTCGTTATTTGCTTTTACACGCTAAAGGCGTATGTCCCTTCATTTCTATCCTCTACATCAACCAACTAAATAATTTTACAGATAAACATCCCCCGAACATGGCCGCCCGCAACACCCACACCCGTCCTCCTCGCCTCATTCCGCGTAATCCCAATCCTCGAAGACCACGCCAAATCCGGCCTCCTAGGAACATCCGAAATAAACATGTCCACGATAAAGTCCCGTCGAGAACTAACAGACTCGATCCCTATCCTCGAACTCACACGTCAAGTACTCGAAACGTGGGTCGACGATCTGACGAGTTGGGAATTGATTGGATGGGTGAAGGAGTATAATGATCGACATCAGTTGATTGACGAGAATTCGAGAGTCCAGGTTACGATTTTGGCAAGGGTTCAGACGAACGAGGCGGGAGACTTTGTGTTTCGGAGTGGGATCAAGAAAGCTAAGGTTATTGGGACTGGGAGTGGAATCAATTGGGGTCGAGTCTTGGTTTGGTTAGTTTTGACTGGATGTTTCTTGGCCGTGTTGTCTTTCATCGTGTATAGTGATTTGTAACTGACTACGTGTCTGTACTGTATGTTTTCCCTCATGTTTCCCAGACTCACGCCTCATGCCTCATTCCCCATGTCCTCACCGTATATACCTGTACATACCTGCATCTAACGAAACCCAGCCACGCCGCCACCTCACCACCTCCACCCTCGCACGTGACAAACTCGGACCGTCCACCGGAAGCAATCCGTAAACTCGTGTCAGTTCCAGAGCTCGTACGTGGACCTTGTTGCACAAACCAGATACATGTCCGTCCTCACCACGATCTTTGTCCTCGTCCTTCTCACAGAGCTTGTACGATGGATAGGAAAATCGGTTCTGCTTGAGCTCGTACGTCTCTTTCTCTTCCCCTTTTCACTCGTTCATCCGAGATAAATCCTTTTGGTCAAACCTTTTCACTCATGATTTTTTTTGTGACGTTAGACGTATCCACTCTACACGCGTCTATTCCTCAAACCTACAATCAAACGACAGAAAACGCTTCGTGCAGATGTGCTAGCAGCTAAACGAGACCTTCTTCAAACGAGTTCTCAAGATCAGTTTGCGAAATGGGCAAAGCTTAGGCGGAGGGTGGATCGAGGATTGGCTGAACTGGATACTATCAGTACGTTCTCTCCTTTTAATTCTACGGCGAGGATAGGAGGCTGACTGGCATGGTGGTGTACAGATTCGACGCTGGCTACATCCCGAACTTCATTCTCTGTTAAATTCAGTACGATACTGTGGACATGCACGACTGGTGCTCAGTTTGCCATCGGTACGTTCTCTCTTTCTTTCCTATCACATTTGGCTAATGTCAATTGTTTCGATTAGGCTGGTGGTACTCCCGATACGCCGTCTTCTATCTTCCACCAGGCTGGCTTGGACCTGCGACGTGGTGGTTGAGTTTACCGTTTGCGCCGAGAGGTACGTGTCCCTTCTTCCTTCTATACGAGATAGACAAGCTGACTGTTACGGTATTGGGGTATTAGGTTCCGTCAGCTGCGGTGTATGGCAAATGGCTTGCCAACGTGTCTTACGAATCTGCGAACGACTGATCAAAGATGCATTCGGTACGTCTCGAGTCTATTTCGTCTCTATCATCAAAGTTAACAATCTCCTCCAAAATAGCGAAACACAACACCCCCTCGATCCTAGTCGAAGACCATACATCAACGACACCTCCACCTGCGACCCAATCAGACGACGGTTCTCCATCTAAATCACCCTCTCCACCTCCATTTGCGACTACAACTACGTCAACGCCTACTTCGTCCGACGAAAAGCATATGGCTGGAGCAGGAGCACGTGGAGGAGCGGGATTGAGAGCTCGATTGGCTGCCAGGGAGAAGGAGCGAGGTAGTTTGCGGCCGCTGTGAGAGTGTGGAGCGTTGGAGTGTTGGAGGAGGGCTGAGCTTATAGACTAGGGTCAAGAGAGACTTGACACAAAAGTGCGTTGGTTGTATTGTTGGGATGTAGTATGTATTTGAGAGTTTTGGGTTAATCGTAATCAAGTATTTTGACATATCCTTCCATTCGTCCTCCGTCGTGCTGGTTTCTTCCATCCTTCCATCCTTCCTTTCGTAATGCTAGTGACTGGGATACCCTTGCTGTACGTGTGGGAGCAATCACCACGAGGCCAACGGCGCAATACACGACCGGTCGATCACGCCTTGACCGAGCGAACAAGGCTAAGCGAGGGAATCGCCGATGTCCAAGAATGGGTTGGGCGCAGAGCACGGGAGCGCTCATGTGACACTAGGCAGTGCAACGGCGTGGCCGAACATCGTTCCGAGAACGTTCCAAAAATACGATATTATTGTATAGAGGCACAATGCACTATTGCGATGGAGATATGCAAGGGGAAACGGAAACAGAGGCAGAGCGAGCGGTGGGGATAAATGAGCAACAAGAAAAATCAATGAGGATTGGTTATGGTTATGGTTATGGTTATGAGACTAGTTCTTTCGATCTTTGATCTCCAAGAGCTCGACGTCAAACACGAGGGTCGCGTTGGGTGGGATCACGGGAGGAAACCCACGTGGGCCTAGTCCACGAAATAGCAACACATGAGCGACCTGGGAAAAAGACACACGTTTTGAAGGGGGGTACGTACCGTATGCGTAGGCGGGTGGGAGGGTTAGCTTTCGTCGTTCGCCGACGCCCATTCTGTTAGAGGGAATGGATGTTAGCTGGGTGGATAGGTGGAGCGGTGGAGTAATTAGGGGTGTACGTACCCTTGAAGACCTTGGTCCCATCCACGAATTACTTGTCCAGCGCCGAGTTTGAATTCGAATGGGTTGCCGCGGTCGCGCGACGAGTCAAACGTCGAGCCGTCTGCTAGTGTTCCAGTCTAAATCAACAACGTCAGCCACATCCATCCATCCGGCCAAAAAACAAACAAAGAACGAAGAGAAAACGCACATAATGCATGCTAAGGATATCTCCATCCTTGGTTCGCACGTTCTCGTCTTTGGGCGCGACGAGTGTCTCGGATTTGATCGACGACATCGTGTACGCTCGCATCGCCAACGGTTTGACTGCTTGCACCTGGCGAGCAGCGGCAAAAGGAGAGGCGCGGAGAGCAGTACGAGTGAGGAAAGACATTATTGGTAGGTAGAAAAGTCAGAGAGTGGTAGTGGTGGTTGGTTGACGAGAGCGGGAGCGAAAACGCGGGGTAGTAAAGGGTCCTTTGTTTGTGGCTGTGTCAGCCGCTCTTGTCTAATCTTGGCTCGGCGCAGTCACGCACGTTCTAGAACTGGAGCCTTTTTGAGCACACTTGGGGGCCATCGAGCGCGCGTACAGTCGGTTTTGGCAGCCTGAGATGTACGGCTCGGGTAAAAGTGAGTATAGCTCGATGTACAGGGCGCTCGAAATGACGTCGGATCTTGGAATCGCCGTGCATGTAGTGAGCATGTGACCGGTTTCTCGCTTGCCCCTATACTTATAGGTCCTTTTTGTGTTATTTGGTGCCTTTTTTAATTAGACAAATTTTGTTGAATAACAAGCATGACATTGGATCCTACGCTCGAATAAGATCGGAGAAAGCACCAACAGCGACTTCGAGAATGCGAAAACATAAATCTAACGTCTTGTCTGAAGTCGCCGCAACCGGCTAATGACATAGCTATGGTCGTGTTTAATGTTCGCTTCATTATGCAACTGACTTTTGTATCTAGGGGAACATCCGGTGGGTGAATTGGAGTGCCCGAACGTTCGCGTGATCGGACACTGTTTGTCTAGCACATTTTCCACCCTTGAAATAGTGACGAATCAATGCCCTTGGGATCACCTTTTGGTAGCAGAGTGACGTGAAACTCCTCTACACACGAGGTATAATCATTATAACATTGCAGTACGACCTAAAGAACCTGAATAATATTACGCGAGAGTCGAAAACATGTTATGAAGTGCCAATGCTTTCTGAAACCCAAGGCTGTTCTAATCTTAAATTTCAATAGAATAATTAGATCAACCGATATTAAGCAAACCGGACGTTGAACTTAGAGAAGACTACTAGGGGAGTGCACCATCGACACAGACCCTACTATTCACTTGACGGAGTTCCGACGTTGAGCACAGGTAACCCAAAGTTGCTGCTCGGTGCTATGATCTAAGTGACGCGATTAGAGCATCCAATGGCCCATAAAAGGTTCGATGCCCACCTCATACATTGGTTGATTTCTTTTCGACTCCGACTGGGGTTGTGAGCTAACCTCACTACCAAAGCCGGATGGCATAGACCTCCACACTTGAGTCATTGTCCTTTCAATATCCTGTACGATTAGATCTGCTATTCCAAGCTGGTGATCATGTACGCGTCTCGCATGTCTCATGATACGATTGCGGATATAGTCTTGAAATTCCGTTACACTTTGATATTCGCTGGTTAGGTCATTCGTAGTCTATTACAGAATCATGATGATACCTCTAATCAGGTGATGCTGAAATCTAACCACACTCACTTACCTGATCCAGTATTCTCACCTGTATATGTCCTCGTCTGGCTAGAACGGCCGGGAGAGTAGAATGAAACATTTCAGCAACAAACTCGGAGAGCAGTCTGAGAAAATCCCTTTCGTCTACAAGTTGATGGAATGCCGCCATTACTTCCAGCGGGTCTGGTGCACCGTTTGATGTTAAAATGTTCAGCGCTAATGGAAGGGATTGTTCCTGAACTGCGACTGCCGTGGCAGAGATAAGCTCTTGATATCGATCACCACCGTGAGCTTTGGGGATCCACGCATCGACGGCTATCACTCGAATGAATCTCGCAGCCATCAGCCTAAAATAAAAACCTGACGCAACCTCCTCTATGTATGTAAACCAATCAGCAAGTTACATATAGTTAATCAACCCGTTCACTTACTCGCAGCAGGGTGTCCACCCACTACCCAAGGTGCAATCACCATTCCAGCTACCCCAAGAACTGACCCAATGGTTGTTCGTAGTAGGCCTCTCCCAGGAGTGATGGGATGCTCCAGCTCCATCGCCCGACGCTGTTTCAGATAGTCGTTGACAACCGCTCGACTGCAGCGCCACATATCCCTCGTATATTGCTTGATAAAAACTTTGCGAACCGAGTCGTATGAGGGCACCATCTGGCGTAGTTCTTCCTTGCTGGCGCGAATGGCACATAGAAAGCGAGACATGGCTGTGCTTTCTGCATTCTGCGCAGATTGTGCGGCGGTTTCTAGCTGATCGGCAAGACCATCTCGGAGCGCCGAGCTCCATTCTGTGTACCACAAAGTGGCGCCCAGAGCAGTATTAGAACTGACATGTGCCCCCGACCGAGAGTCTAGGCATGTCTGAAGCGGCGCGATGAGAAACCCTGCAGCATCTGGGTTCGTCGGGTCTAATAGAGCACACGTCCAAAGCACAATGTTCCTATTTCCTTCCTCAGATGTAAGGCAAGAAACCTGACCAAGAGCAGTCGCGAGAAAGCTATCCCAGCTATCCCGCGTAAAAGCGGTTTCCCAGCTGGATACACGTCGCGACATGATAGAAAGTATAGTGCAACTAAAGAAATAGCAGTTGTAACGCTGGAGGGTATACACTCGACAGGACCTGGTGTGTTGGATCGCGTAGCAAATGGCAAGAATTGCGAGTATGTCATAATCGCGCTCCAAGTCAACTTGTAAAATAAGCTGAGATCCGCCTTTGGAAACGAATCGTGTATAGCTTTCTGCGGAGAGCCATTGGATAAGGTCATTGGCTGTACACCCAGTTTGACGGATAGCATCGGGCCGCGAACCTTCGCCTACACGCTCGACCCGACATACTGAGCCATCAGTGAGTCGGAGAAGCAGAAATTCATGAAAAAATGGCCCCTCCACACTCCTATGGTGCTCAATAAGCCGGAACGCAGTCGAGGATACCCTCTGCTGTTTGTACCACTTCATCGTGAGACAACCTTCGCACTGCCATTCAGTGTCTCGAAAATTGATCACATGTAGGGCCTCTCGAAGCTGCAGTCCTGATGAGCTATCACCCTGGAAGGGTGAGGAAGCGAGGGAGCTTCTGATAAACTCATCTCGTGTACTTTGCCGATGTGTAAGTAAAGGGAACCTTAGGGTTGTGTGGAGGACTTTAGCTGCAAGCATATGAGGACACGATGATTGGTGATTGTTCGTACGAAGGGTGAGACAGCGAACGAAGGCAAGAACCGGGGACTAGGCAGCGGCTGTTTTGGCCCCTAGTTGAGTCAGATGGGATTGGGGGACTTTAGCGAAAAATACGATAGGGACTGATATGATCTAGTACAAAATCAACCAGCGCTCCGGATCAGCCCGGAGTGATCCGGAGCAAAACGCTTGCATTGGTGTACATCACTTTGATCGTTTGCCCATCACGGCGCTCAAGACGGCGCTCGTTAGATCTCATGATGATCGGTGCTATACTCAATATAAATTAGGAACTAGGTCCCTAGCCTTATCAAGCCATTCTGGCATCTTTGGCCGCCGTGATCAGCTGTGGAGCCATCTGTTCGTGCATTGCGCCTCCATCTAAGGCTGACGAGACACTGGTATGGTCAAATATATGCGCGAGACAGTTCAGATAGTTCAGAGGAGACATATAGATCAACAGGAAAGAAGTCCAGTCGTCGATATGATGACACGGGAAACAAAGTCTCCAACAATATTCAATGAATGTACGAGTGGAACTGAAGTCACGTAACCTTGAATCTGCACATGCTGTCACACCTCGAGCTAGTGACTTTGATCTGCCGTTTTCTTATCCCGCATGAAGTAGACTTGACATCAGTCGACCTGCGATTTCTGTTATTTTCAAAAAGGTACAATAAGGTCGAGAGGGCCAGAGCTTGGGGTAGTTACTTTATAAATACCATGCAGGCAACTAATTGTAGGAATTGTATGTGGACTAATAGAATCAGGTCTAAGTCCTGCATCATAATAAGGTCAACATATGAGCTCTGTTATAGAGATTATACCAGCATTATTTGACATTCTCTCGAGCGCTTCACGCCAGGAAATCCCCTGTTACGAATTGCAGGCTCAAATGTCTCTTAGATCTTTCGCCCCTCTGCCATATCCAACACCTTTGCCCCTTTTCCTCTGCCTTCTCCGCCTATAGCAGAAAGTGTGACGCCCTTGGGTCAGGGAGCGGCGTGATCCGAGCGAACGTTGTAATAGTAGGTATTGTTTTGGCCACCATGAGCCAGAACTAGACATGACGTATCAGCGAGGCGCGCATACATGTCTGAATCAGGCAATTGCCCTGGCCTTGATTCGGAGATGAGGTAACAGCTCGCATCTAACACGGGCCATAACTCAGCTGGGATACCTCGTGTAGGACTAGAACCTAGTCTTACCTAGTCTGCGTAATTGTAGATCAAAAGATTAAGCGCATGACAGGGGAGACACTATAACAGATCACCGCATTGTCTGGGCGTCAAGACACCAAATTTGGATACTACACGTCGAATAGGTGGAACGCAATGCGGCTTGCATGCGATAGCATTTCTCTTTTCCTTTTTCATTCTAGAATGGAATATTCGACGCCACACAAGGATCTGGCTGCATAAATACAATGCTCCCCCGTACCTAGGCTGATATCACTTCGATTTCACTCCGCTGCCGTTGACTCACCTTTAAGCAAGACCTTTGTATCTTTTGGTGGGATAGATGTGAGTAATTCCTCTAGATATACTGGAAATTGGTTCGCCAATACATGTTAAACACACTTCCGGCGATTTTGCTCTTCACCCGTAGCTCTCGGACATCTAACCACGATTCTCATCCATAGCCGCTCAATTCTGCCTAAGATGGGATTCTTCTCAAAAGTACGCCGCACATTCGTCCTGGCCCAAGGCTTTTTGGTACGTAGGGCTCTCAATCCTGCTCTGATGTGTATTGATGTATTACACCTTCTTGATCAGCCTGTAAGTACTAAACTAAGGATGCCTAAGTTGTCGGCACACTACGTGATGCTAATAATATTTGGTCTGGCAACCAGTGGCGCAATCCAGTGAGTAAAAGAATTTCGTGACATGGGTTATGTCTTCATCTTGATTCATTTGGATAGGTGGTGAGCACCCTTAATATTCCTCCATCAGCCGTACTTATGGGTACCGTCTGGTTTATTTTCCTCAAAAGAAATGGGCGGTGAGAATCACCATTGAAATTGCGGCCACACTCTGCTAATCTTAACTTGCGCTTTACTCTTAGTATCGTAGCGTCAAGGTATGTTTTGACGTACCCGATTTCACAATTCCCAAATAAGTATCTGCGTACTAGCACGTATATAAACAAGTTGCGGAGCGAGTGAACTTCCATCTCGAAGCCGAGACGAGGGAATGGATACAGAAACATATTACCGATCGGATCAAGGCAGCAATGGTATGTTGATACCCTGCATATGGCACTGGATAACTCTAATGCCACGTAGAACTCAGTGCGGAGGTCTGGCGTAAGATGCTTAACAAGCCATGTATCGTGCCTGGGTGACATGTCAAATCATGCAGCGATCCGCCTGGCAATTTATCTCAGAAACTGCTAGTCAAATCACGAGCCATATAATGCATCTTGCCGCGTCACAACTTGTATGTTGGTATTTCCTAGACTATTTTAAGCAACTTACAAGTACGAATAGAAAAAATTCACTATCCCAGTCCGTAACTCAGCAAGGGTCTGTTCTTTATTTAACTAACTGAAATCACTTAGCGATCGATTGATAAACTCATAACAGAGCAAATTACGATGAAAATTGTATGTTAATATCTCTGATTTATAATCCATAGCGGTTGATTGTTTATTGTAGAGGTCGTATGGGACGAACGGAGGGACGGTAGTCCGCCAGGTACGGAGCAAGGGTCGCCTTTTCCATTGTGTTCAGCTACTGACTGAGTCAAAAACGGCTGTGAACGTGCTGTAGAATGAAGAGATATCGATCTCCAAGTTCTGCACGTTGGACTTAGTCGGCAAGATTATGTCAATCGAGTGCTTCCAGGAGTTGTCCCATGAATTCCTCCTGGTGCACACAATGGGAATTTATTCGCACTGCCCAGCAGATCAGCCGGCATGGATTCGCCTCGAGCGAGGACTGCAGGGGGAAAACAAAAGCGATCCAAGGCAATATTGGAACTTATTCAGGGGCAAGAGGTTCAATCGGAAGGATACCGCTATAATCTCCTTTACTCGAGCAAGCCTTACCACGCTGGACGTACTTCCTGCGCAGAAGCTTAAGTTTAAGGACGAGGTGACTTTGAAACATCTCGTGATTTTGCTCCACAGAATGGAAGATAAAGCGGCTCAGTATCATCTTTATGAGGTATGTTTTGTTGGTCCGTAACTCTGATCGGTGACTGATCTGGGTTGATGGGTTAATTTTGATAGGATAATTGCTGGGTTTTCTGCCAAACGGTACTTGATTGCATGGATCTTCTTCAAGGAAAGCACATTAGTGTCAGGCGCTCGAGCGTCAATAAAAAGCACCGCCAAGATCTTAAGCGTTGGTTCAAGGCGGAAATGGATAAACTTCAGGGTACCAGGGTTTACGGTTCCTCTAATGAGTTCTAGTTTTTGTGCTACTTCTTGTATATATTCAAGTGTGGTAATGAATCCTAGGGCCTGCTTAGGTTACTTTCAGAGTGTTCAATATTTTGTTGTATCGGGAAAATCAGCCCAGGCTCACGAGCGCTTGTGGTACGTCGTCAAAGTTGTTATCCGGCGACATGCACGCCGCTTCTCCTACTTTATATACCAGCATACAAGCTCTTTTTGAGTTCTTTTAGATTCAATGCAATTATTTGGGGGAGAGTCTGCCCCTTTTTATTGGTATTTGTGGTTCCAAGATACAGTTCGACACCTTCACAAGTGGTACAATAGCAGGTTCGATCGCTTGCAGTAGCTTAGACTCCGTTTTTATTCCGGCCTCTTTATTCTCGTTCACAAGCGTCATATCATAGAACTCAGAACTCGAGCGACGCTGGTCAATACAATCTCCGGAACAAGAAAGAGCACGTTACAACAGGCAATGTATGTTGAATATATGCGCGTCCAAATGCGTCTCTCTATTGGTTGGCTTATCGGTTTTTAGGGCGCCTGAAGTGGTCCCTTCTGAGTTCTTTCGACATATTTATGTAATAGCTCATATTGACTTATCAGTTATACTGAGATCCGTGGCTGGCTGCATTCATAAGTCATTTGCTAAGCTCAGCGGTTGCTTTCGATCTGAAATCCCCCATTCGAATGATCTAAGCCAGGGCATGAAACCTAATAAATAGATTCTATGACACCCATGCAGTGCGTATTCTGGAGACACGAAACGCAGCACTTATTTTAAGGTATCAAACAAGCTCTACAATGATATGCAGCCGGATTCCATTCCCTCAAGCTTTTGCTCATTCGTATATATCCACCCACTTTCCGTTCCGCGCTCTCATGCCGATACACATGCGGCGTCCATCCGCAAGGTCTTCATCTGGTGGTGTCACCAGCAACCCAGCAACCCATCAGCCGCCTTGTACACCCAATTAGAACGTATGACGAGCCTCCTGCAGGATCTTAGTTAGATGGGGCTACGCGTATCAGTTTCTGACCCACAGCATGAGGATAAGATCGTGCGCGTTTCTAAGTAATCTCATCCGTTCTTCGTGGATAACGACTCAAACCGGTACGACCAGCACCCGAGCTAGATATCAAATCACCGCGAACGTATTGGTGTTATCCTCGATGTGCGATTAGAGAAGGAGAATAGGGTCGAGCTCGAGTAGGGAGACCCATTGATGTGATGTCGCACATGGAATATCATAAGACGATCTCCGATCTTGACGAATTATGGCCTGGGTAGTGTGGCAGGAGTTCGTGGAATCGTCGAGCGTAGGGAGTTTATGATTCGAGAGCACACATCATAAACACATAAAGATCTATTGCAAAATTTCAAGAGAAAGTCCGCGGCAGGTATGGAGAACGAGCGCCAGATATCGGGGGTGGGGTGTTCCGGAGATACTCGACGCGTGGTCGTTAGCGGATAAGATGGAGATGGAGATGCTCATGCCGAACGTACCTCAAAGACCAAGACAGCTAGAGGACCAACCAGACGAGGCATGGGGCGCTGGACCGCCGCACACATTTCAGATGGAAGCGTACCAGCGTTCACGTTGAGGCCAGCAAGCATTTCCACCCCCGGCACACCATGACAGCTCAACTCGGCTCGTCTCAGATACAAATTTGGCCAAAAAAGCAGCAAGGCTCAATAACAGACTCGGGCCAAGCTACGAAGGACAAACTGGAGCTGGTAAGAAGAGGGACAAACGCACGGACAGATTATTCGCTTCGTCATCGGGCAGTTGCAAATATGCACAGCCCTGATGGGCACATGTCTGGCACCCGGCGTCTATGCATGCATTCGCTATCTGGAACTCTCACCACCACAACCCATATCCCAACCCCAGATCACAGAGTACATAAGAAAGACGTGCACCTGATATTGTACTCAACCTCACCCTTCCCATCTCTGACCGCCATTTCCATCTGTTATCAGCGCTGATATGGCGTCGACTCCACCTGATCCACTCAAGCCAGAGGACTCAAACGCCAAGCTCATTCCACCTAGCGCAACTGTTTCTTCCACTCTGCCGACGCGCCGCTTCCCTCAAGAGCGATTTCTTGAGAGCGCTTCGACGGGTGTACGAAGGATAGGAAGCATGATCGGTCTACCTGGGGTGTCCGAGATGGGCGGGATGATTCGAGACTTGGCGCAAGTGAGCAGTCCAATACTGTTCCGGTAGTATTCGTACTTACTTTCGATAGAGCCCCAATGATTGCCGAGTGGAGCTGGCGAGCCTCAACGCTTACACAAAGAACATGCTTATGATTGCGAGTTCGAATTACTCGTCACTTCAAGATATGCTAGCTGAGTCCACAAGGTGAATTACATGTCACAACCGTACAGGCGAGGAGAAAGAAGGAGCTGATTGGTATCTAGTCAAATGGAAGCTGCACGGCAGCGAATCGAGGATCTGGAAAACGACACACGATATATGAATGCGGACCGCGCTCGCAGGAAGCAAGAGGAGGTGGAGCAGCTGTCGAGGGAGGTCACCCGCTTGGCAGATATACAGACGGTGAGTGTGTATACGTGTATGGACAAATGCCAATGACATACGCATATGTTCAGAACATACGACTACGAATGCACAACGTGACTGCGCAGGTACCGTTCTTCGACTTATCCTGTAATTCCATGGGCTAAACTTGACTACCCGACCTTACGGTTTGTAGGTTATACAGCTTGGAACAAACGCCCGCCTTGGAACACCGGCCGAGATTGAAGAGGAGGAAATACCTGAGGACAAGGTATGCGATCTATCCTAATACTGCGCTAAGAATCCTGTTCTATGACGCTGTGGTAGCTGCCGTTGGTTGATCTCGATATGATCCTGAACCAAGAGCCGGAGCAGAGCTACACCGCAGTCGATAGAAAGTACCGATTCAAAATGGATACATGCAAACAGATATGCATAGCAGAATATGAAGCTCGGGTCACTTGTAGCACCGGTTTTCTCAATGGCGTGCGAGTACTCCGTAAATCGTACAACTCGGCTGACAAGACGATTGCTACCCGGGTACGTCTTTTCTCATACTATCATACCACGCTATCACTAAGATATCATTAGTTTGCTAGGAAGGACCTTGTGTCACTCACAAAACACATGTAAGTCGCATGTAGTGACTCTCATTGCTAGCCTCATCTTTTCCTCTGCACGCAACTCCTCAGCCACCAGAACGTTGCGCGTCTGAAAGGTGTGACTCGAGACATCCACGACCAGATTTGCGGATTTGTGACAACAACAGGTGAGCTAATAACTTGTCAAATTTCTTGGTCCGACACGTCTTTTCCAGCACCTTTGACACATGAAGTGTTTCTCCAGAGGGTGACCGATCCAGTATCACTTGCATGCTTTGTGAGCCGCACATATCTCATCAAGATAGCACCTAGCTAACATATAATCATAGATGAAAGGTCATCTGGTAAGCTTGTTAGTTTGCTTGATG
>JAYRCO010000284.1:0-32875 GCA_037042815.1 Ceratobasidium papillatum | reverse complement strand
CCTTGCTATCGACTTATACACTGAACCGTAACAAGTACCTCAACGCAAGAATCAACAAGGTAGACTACCAAGCTTTCAAGCGCTGGATGAAAGCGCAGGATCGCGAAGGTAAGGGACCTTCATTGGCTCACCATTAATCTAACGCACTGATTATTTTACTCTTGTTAGCCAACGCCAAACTCATCCCAGGTATGTAGCCAATCATGTATTCTAATTGTCCTATTGCTGACCTTCCGACAAGATGAACCCAGCTACCCCCCTCCGAGTTCGACTATCGGGCGTTCATCCCATCACCCATCCTCCGACGACAACCCGCGTGGTCGTAGTACACAAATACGCCGCCTGGCTTCATCCGAAGACAGGAATCGCGTCTCCGACCTGGATGAGCGCGACGAGCGCGGTAGTCCCCCTCCGTGAGTACTCGTAGATTTTCCTTTGTTTCATTTATTATTCACATCGTCTATTTATGATCAGACGAGCTCAAACTAAGGATATCTTGACCGGAGGACAATACACAACTCCAGCACTTCCTCGTTCAACTCCTCCGGCGCCGCCACGGTAAGTACAAACCGCATACATTCATGTTGCGCGTTACTGATTACGTTCTCAAACTCTTATATGCTAACAGATCAGACAGTATACAACCCAGTGGCTCTACCTCCCGCGCCTCCCATCGCCATCCCACTTCACCACGCCGCGGTCACCCTTTGAACCCCAGAGACTACTCGGCTCCCCCCGGCTCCACTTCTGCTTCACGCCGCAAAGACTCAGCTACGCATCGCAGCTCCTCCCACGTTCCTCGACTTCGACAGCCGTCCTCTCCGTCACTAGGAGATCCCGCTGTCAGTCCCACGCGGGATCACATCGGCCGCATTCGAAACCCGACCCCACCTTCACCTCCTGTGCCGTTCGACCCTCGCTGGACTCCAGAGCCAGACCATGACCAGTCCCCCGCATCCCATAACGCCTCAACAGAACATCGCCCCCGCCAATCATCCTCCTCTCGTCTCGCTCGCTCATCGTCTTCTCGCGCAAGCCCTCCCCGCGAACCATCTCCCGGAGATGGTCCATGGGCCCATAGTCGAGATGCCAGCCAGGAGCGCCCAAACGAGGATGACCCAGCCAACCCTAGCGAGTCGGCTGATAGGGCTAGTAGCGAGGTGTCCATGCCAGTAGACGACCCAAACCCATACGACTACCCATACGACCAGACCCCTACATCCTACGTAAAGCGGGAGAAAGAGAACAGTGTTTGCGCTCGGGGAGGTTGTTCCAACAAGACTGCGATCGAGCAGCTCGGGGACCGCCAGTCCAAGTTCCGATACACGTGCGAGCATATGCACCCCTTCGCGATCAAGCACAACATCCTCTGGTTCAACCCCTATTCGGTTGAAAAGGCTCCTCTGGAGTGCTACAGGATTATTCCCAAACCGAGGGAGCTCGTGGGAGGGCCGGGCCGGGGGGATCTGCCCCTTCATGAAGCGGGTGGATTACAAATGGATTTGGACTGGTGGAACACGACACAAGTGAGTTTCCTTTTTCTTTCTCTTTTCATTAATTTTCTAATACACCTTGTAGCGCGTGATTAAGGACGGTGTTGGAATACATGCGCCCAAGGGTATAGAACCCGGCAAAAAGCTAACTTGGAAAAGATTCGGGGCATCGGCCCAGAATAAGTTGTACAAACACGTGAGCACCCACTCCAGAATTTTGTTTTTATTTTACTAACTCGTACGCACTTAGTGTTATAATACACTACCATATCTGCAACACTTCCGTAACCAAACGGGTGAGGACAGCTGGTTGATTGCTGGGGTCGCGCAACAGCACCTCCAAGGTAAGCGGCTCGTATTTATTGTACTAGCGACGCTAACCATACTCTACAGGGTCTCCAAGTTTATCGGTGACCAAAAAGGTGCCGCCCAAGACGGCTGCCGACTTGGCCCCAACTGTGGAGAACTACGAGAACGATTACACAACCAACGCCCCTCCTCGCGCCTCTACTACTCGCTGGACACGCCTAAGGGCTGCAGAGTGTATCCGATTGCTATGGACGACAAGAAACACGACGGGGCACGTGACCACCCTACTACAGGCTCCCCCCTTACAGTGAACCGGCTGTCCTCAGTCGGTAGAGGAGGCAGCAGAAAAGAAACAGCATCACTCAGGAAGAGAAAAGACAAAAAGGGAAAGAAATAGAAAAGTGCCTGTCCACATCAAAACCCATGAGTACATATCTCATACCAACCACGAACAAAATCGACTAAAACCTCCAATCCAACCGGGTCCAGCGCTTTGTCATAGCAGGATACACCCGCTGGGAACAGCAACGATGCAAGAAGACCAAGGGCGCCCGGTGAAAACTCCTCCGCGCTCACAATGTCGACTGCCACATCCCTCAGTGGACAATCTGATACCGGTGCCCAAGCAAACCGACCCCGAGCGATGATGTACGCCGCATCCCGATCCACCTCCCTGCTGAAAACGGTAAGCTCACCGGGCGCTACAGAGTGGGGATAGGCTGGGATGGGTGGCAGAGTGGCTGTCTCGGGCATAGGCACAGGTGAGTGGGGTGTTGGAACGGATGCTGGAGTCGCTGGAGTGTTGATACCGTAGTTGTGCTCGACCAGAGCGCTCCCAAGTAGCCCCGGAATGTTGGCAAGAGCGGCAAGAAGGCCTGGGGGCGTTGGTGGACGGTCGGGCGTTTCAAACAATTGGTTGACCAAATGTACATCGACTGGAGATTGTTGGGGCGAGGAGGTAGGGGCTGGAACACGTTGGCGAGTGTTGAAAGCACGTCCGACGGCCTCGAAGGTTCGGCATCGTTTCTTGCGTCGCCCGAGGCCGTTCCAAGCCTTGGGATCGGGTGCGCGAAGGCAATCGAGGTCTCGCGGCAGCGCCTTGGCTCGATTCAGTCGTTCTTCGCGTTCTTGCTCGACTTGTCGATGTCGGGCCCAGTCTGCTCGGATGTGGTCGAGTAAGATCTTTGCCTCAGTTTGAGCGGCCTCGAGAAGACGCCCGCTACGTCGTATGCGCTTAGGCAGCGTCGAGAACCAGGCGAGCTCGACGGGAGGCTGCTCACAACGTTGGATGGCCTCTCGGAGTTTTGACTCCATAGCACGAGCGGCCTCTTGATCAGCAGGGTCAGCGGCGGGCATGATGTTGGCGAGAGTCGCGATGGTGACAGCAAACAATGATGAGGGCCACCACAGCGTAGACCGTTGGATGCACGAGGGTGATAGGAGTCGAATGGTATGCTGAACGCGATGCACGGGGATGAATTGAATGAGATAAAAGATATACCGACCAAAGGAAAGTCTGCTAGTGTAGGCGAGTAGACGTTGACAAGAGCAGCGATGGCGACGACAGATGATGGCAATGTCCACAACAGATTGCACAGTTATGTGCGCAGTATTTGTGGTAATCAAACGATACCCGGGGCGTGCCGGGCGGTAAAGAACTGGGCAAGAAAGAATTAAATTTTGATGTAGTATTGAGGTAAGGTGATGCCTCGGGCGAAAATTGGCGAACCACGGGCTACACGGGGCTTTACAGTGTCTTCAAGGCTTTATTCGATGCGCAACGAGCAGAGGAAGCGAATGAGCGTAGCCAGGAGGTAAACGGCGCGGTTCTGGGATGGTGGATACGCGTAGACCAACACAGGGCTAGGGAGCGATGGCTGATCAAGGCAATTGGCAACCAACACGAATTTTGGGACGTGGAATGCGCAGAGGGGACGTTCCGACGCAGGGCGATGGGGTAAATCGATTGATAGAGTAGAAAACGTGTGAGCAGAGCTGAGTAGTGAGAAAAAAAACTGTTCAAAGCAAGAGTTGGCCACTCGGATGGTTGTTCAGAATGCAGATGTCGCGTTGAGCGCGTAGGAGCGCCAGATGAAGCAATGAATCGCGTAGAGCGTACTAGAAAAAAGCACGCAGGTTATCGAATCCACTGTTGTCACCACGGTGGACACGCCTAAGGGCTGCAGAGTGTATCCGATTGCTATGGACGACAAGAAACACGACGGGGCACGTGACCACCCTACTACATCGCGCCTCTACTTCTCGCACCCCTGGTCCTCGTGTCTCCGCTCCTCGTGACCCCTCTCGTGCCCCTGCTCCTCGTGACCCCTCTCGTGCCCCTGCTCCTCGTGAACCCTCTCGTGCCCCTGCTCCTCGCAACCCCTCTCGCGCTCCTGGTCCTCGTGACCCCTCTCGCGCCCCTAATGCGCCTGGAGTCTCTACTGTGGCGCGTGGCACAGCCACTGATCATTCGCGCGAGCGTCATCGAATCGCTGATCACCCACGTGGCCGAGCAGATCCACCACGAACCATCACCGCCCCTCGTGTGCCTGCCGCCGGCTCCTCTCGCCCTCCCGCCCCAGCCACCCGACCACTCCCACCTCCAACTCCTCCTCGCGCTGAAGACGACAACGAACCCCAGGGCGTCTCACACATCCTCGACCTCCCCCCTGATCCAACCGAGCGACAAAACCGCAAGGCCAACAAAAAGGCGGTGGCCGAGGAGGCGCAGAACACGAGCGGCTCTCGCGCAAGCGGCTCTCGTGTCCCCAAGAATGCAGCTCAGCCCCAAGCGTCTGTCGTAAAGGGTAAGCAACGCGTGGACCGTGCGCCCGTACCCGCTCCGCCCATCGAAGTCCACGAGCAGGACGAAAGTGATGACGATGAAGATGTACGTACCAGCCAAGGTCGCTCTAATCATACACTAACAATATTTAGGCTATTCGTTCCTTTACAACAAAGGTCAAGGCTGGTCCGCGCAAACGCTTAGTGATTGGCTCGCCCGAGCCCGAGACTCAGACGGTACATGATTATAAATCCAATTCATTCACTACTACTAACTATTCTACACTGTAGCAACCAACCTCGGCTACTTCGAAGAAGCAGGGAAAGGGAGGCAAAACAACCAAAGCCCCGGTCAAGGCGTCAGCTAAGCCCTCAACCAAACCCTCGACTAAACCGTCGGTCAAGCGCAAGTTGAGCAAGGGAAGCGAGGATGAGGTAAGTACTTTGTATAGTTACGCTTAGTATCACTCACCGCCGCGTCGTAGGACCCGCTTCCCAAGAAGCGAGGACGGCCAAGCACCAGCTCGAAGCGCAAGGTGGAGGAAGACGTGGACGAGGGTAAGGAGGTAAGTCAGTACTCCTACTCTACCTGCAGCTCACTAATCGCAAACCCAGGAAACCGATCAGCCTCCGCAGAAGAAACAGAAACCCCGCCCCAAGATCGTAAGTAACTTTTGTCATTCATATTTGTTTTTACTGATTCCTTTAAGCGTCCCGTACCTCCACCCGAACCCGAGTCTGAACCTGAGCCAGAAAACGCGAATCCTCCCTCCCGGCCCGCGAATTCTCGTCCGACGTTTTGCAGATCACATCGAGTGACTCGCTGGCGCCCGACTCGTCTTGCGCCCCGATCGCCATTAGTTCAAGTGATCCTCCCAGCGCCGGACCGAGCAACACGGCCTGGGAAACGACGGTAAGTAATTTGCTACGTATGGAACCTTATACTAAATTATCTTATAGAACGGCCTTCGTATCGTTGGTAAGACCACGATGAAGATCGCTCGTCCCCCGAAACCCGCTCTAGCAAGCGATCGCAAGCTTCGTAACCGCAAATAGACGATACCCCGACTCCGGCCTCTTCCACTCTCCCTTCTGCTCTCCCTTCAACTCAACGCCCTTCGACTTCGGCTTCGACTTTTCCCTTGGACTCGACTTTTTTTATTTTTTTATTTTCCTTTCCGATTGAAACCAAACTGTACGATTAGATCGCATCCGATGCGATGATACCTCGAGCAATCGACGGCCTGACGGTGGACTTTGGGCGATGGCGCAAGGGATGGACCGGTTAGGGATGTATATGCGGCGCGAGCTGCGTCGAATGGACTCTCAGAATAGATGTAATATGCATGTAATAGCTAGCTAGAATTTACATGTATAACCCGTATCTATGAGACCCAAGACCTGAATGCTACAAGAAAAATTACGTGGAAAATCCTACACTTTGACCTGGATAACCCAGGTCTCTCAGTGACATTTTGTCACGTGGGTCCCCCAGGTAAATTCCCTATATAGCTTACCTGGGGAACCCCCCTAAATTCTCCGGGGTATTCCACGTGTGGTTTACCCGGAATTCATTTCATAGTGTTAGCGTGAGTGCATCATTAAGCAGGTGTTGGCGTACTTCGAGCAGATCTAACAAACAGCGCAACTGTTATCAGTCTGAAAGATTCATGGTAGGCTATTGCATACACTCACCGCAGAATGGCTGAAATTTCATACCCCACAAGGAAGCCTAGGCGGTTTGTTTTCTTGAGCTGTATGAAAGAAAATTTTGGGATGTAAACGTACCACTTTATCAATAGCGGCAACAGATTCATTCATCTTGTGGATTGCTTCTTCCTCTTTACAAGCGCGAAACGCTTCAACTGCTTCAACCACTTTATTCCAGTCTCTTTTGGACCATCACCATATTAGAATGCGATTAAAAATGCTGGAATCGGGAGTGGTTTACCTCAAATATATTGCTACGGCCTCCATAAACGCAAGAAATGCACAGCGCCAGTTGATCGGAGATCTATCACCCGTATTAGTGAGTTTCAACCTCTTATGAAATGATAACTGTTGACTACTCATTTGGTCCTCCATACGCCCCTATTGGAAGCATAAGTGCCAATATCAATAGGCACGAAGAAAAACATTAACTGTTGGCGACTGCATCCGCAATGGTATCCTTGTTCTCTTTGCTCCATCGCACAAGCATCGGAAGAAACTCTTCTTTAGCTCCTCCAGGGAAACGAGGAGAAATCGGAGATCTTATCTTCTTTACTGAGAGGTGATTTAATTGTTCCAAGTGACGGCGGGCAATGTCTTGCTCGGGTGTTGTGGCCATGATGTGCGTTGAGTTGAATAGACAAACAGCTTGGAGTAAACAAGGATCAAGGAGATAACGAGCTGAATTGGTTGTGGGATTGGAACAAGTTATTATTGGGGGCACGAGTTGCGAGCTGGGGTGCTGTACCAGAAGCCCGCGCAATCGCTGTTTATGAGGCCACCGCAGTACAGTTGTTTTCAGAACTTTCCGCACTCTACGTCAGCGCAGCTTCGGCTCCACTAGATAACTATTGACAGGTGACTGACATATCAATCAGATATGCACACATGATGCCACAATACCCCTATCCTTAACCGACTGGTAGATACTTGAACTTACATGAAGAGCTCAAACAAAATGCCAAAAAAACGAGACTAAGTTTTTGCGGGCGTTTCTCCACAACAAAACCTCGTCCAGTGCTCGCGTCGGTCAGTCCGGACCACACGCCATGTCTGTAGGCGAGTTTGATCAATATGCCATTCTGTCAGCGCGTGGAGCCATGACTGCGTTAGTGCGGAGTCTACCAATTCTGTGAACAAGCGGATGAACGCGCGTCAAAGTGGTGGGCTTTTTCGGAGATGGCCGAATTGGGCTCGTAGATTCCTTGGATCACTGTACAAATAAATCTTCTACCTTGTTTCTGGTTCTACTTCGTCATTCATGGAAGCTCCAATACTGTCTTCTTAGACGCCCAGTTCGCAACCAAAGATAATGACCATATGAGACGGAAGCGGCACAGCCTGTACCCAAATGTAAAGCGCCCGTGGAAACAAACACTATTACAAACCCGATCGAATCTCTCATCTTCAACGCTCACGTAGGGTAGTTGTGATTACTCCGTCGAGACTCAAATGTTTACTGGCTACAACTACCCTCCGAAAACGATCTGGTCAGGGCTGCATATACGTGTGGCAACTTAAGCATAGGCAAAACTTGCTGAGAATATCATTTAGCTACCTCATCTACATAAACACCTTACGTTGTGACTTCCGGGTTACTGGTATCGTTCTCTGTAGACTCTGATAAGTATCATGCTAGCTTCAAACACCGTTCTTGAGAAAATGGGATGAGCTTACCTTGATTACTCGATCTAAGTTGATCACCTGCTACCCTGTTAGACGAGCTGTTTGGGAGGTGATGCCTCCTCAATGCCAGTAATTAGCAGTAGACTTCTTTAGCTAAGTGTTTAATCTCGCCAGGCTGGAATGAAGCGACCCAGAAGTGGTTTATCAGACCGGTGGAGAGGTGTGTACCCGCTGTATAGGTCTAGTAGCTAAGGACAAGGGATAAGCGTTGGGACAGACCCCGGGATATACATGGACACAGCCACCCCCTACTACAGGCTCCCCCCCATAAGACCAACCAGTCGCCCTCGACTGGGCAAAACAAGAAGACACAAAGAAAAAAAAGCGACCAAGGAGAAGAAAACAGTAGAAAGCACGAACAGGGAAGAAAGGCAAGGGAGGGACAAGAATAGAGAATCAAGACAACAACCGATACCACCCTTGGCAAAAGTCCATGACAACTGCATGAGCCTCAACACCCGAGCCAAAGTCATGAGTACCTCCTGGGAACAGCAAAGCCGCCAACTGATCCAACACTCCTGGTATGATTGCCTCGGCACTCACAATGTCAACCGCGGCGCTCCGAAGGGACAAGGGTGTGCGTGCCAGTGCGCTCCGACCAAGAGCAACAATGTAGGCGAAGTGAGGATCCACCTCCTGCCCAAAGATGTTGAGCTCTCCTGGCCGGAGCAAAATGCGTTGGACTGGAGGATCGATGGGCTTCTCAGGCTTGGGAGAGGGCGTAGGCGGGGCTGGGGAGTGAAAATCGAACAGGCCAGGGCCATCGGCGCCATAGACCGCTAAACGAAGGTACCAGGCCGCTTCACGAAGGTCGGCAGGAGTGACAGGACGGGGCGAGACCTCGGGTTCGCGTTCAAGAGTCAAGACGTGAACTGCAGAAGGCTTGGCGAGCGTCTGACGCAGCAGGTATGTCCGCCCGATCGAGTCGAATGCTCGGCATCGCTTCTTGCGACGACTGATTCCTGCCCATGGCTTTGAATCGCCTCGTAGACACGAGAGGTCGCGCGGTTGAGCGCGAGTGGCCTTCAAACGCAGCATGTTCTCGAAGTCCCGAGCCCGACGCTTCCCCAGCTGCTCTCGCACTCGCATCTCCGCTGCCTCCACCGGTCCTAGTGCCTCGTTGATTAGGCGTCGGCTGCGTCGAACTTGCTTTGGTAATGTCAGAAACCAGTCGAGCTTGGACTGAGGTGTTTGGCCTGACAGAACGTAGTACCGAAGAGTTTGTTCGAAATCGCGAGCGGCGCGTTGGTCGTCTGGGTCGGCGGCGGGCATAGGACTTTCGATGGACGCGATGAGAGCGTAACGAGTGGATAAGCTGGGGCACAAGTAGCGAGGCTGGATGGGCGGCGTCTGGGCGAGTCGAACGGTAGTCGCTGCCTGACGAGCGGGCAAGAACTGAGCAATTAAAAAATCCAGTACCGGGGGAGGACTTGTGCGGGAAACGGGTGAACGGAAATGGGAGTTGAGGCACCAGCTGAGATACAAGGAATGCTCCAAATTTGACACAACACGGTGCGCTCGGTGCGCGCGGGTAAGAGCTTTTGAACGGCGCTCAGCGCGAGACGAGAGGTTGCGAACGGCGCTCAGCGCGAGACGAGAGGTTGCGAAACTGTCGAGTGAAAATTCAGAAGACGAGGTGGGAGCGACAAAACCACGTGGACACAGTTTGCTTGACGGAATGGGCGCGATCTCGGCGAGTAGTGAGGCGATGGCGTTGTGGATGGGCTTGTTCGGGAGCGGCAATGGTGTACTCCAGACTTAGACTTGGAAACTCCGGTTGGTGAATGAGACAAGAATTAGAATGGGTACTACGGCAAAGGAGTGAAAAGCGTGGCGGCTGAGCAAAACCGTTGGTACAAGTGAAATGAGCCAACGGTGCGTGTACAAAAATGACAATTCAATGCTCCAGAGCCTGGTTTATTGAGCAGGCTACAAAGCAAGGAAATTGACGCGTTATTTGGGCGCTGGATACGCGACAAGTGGACACCAGATCGGAAGAACAGGGTAGAGGAGTGTTGGCCTCCAAAACAGACGGAATAGGGTGTGTGGGGGGTTGATGGAACCGCGTGAGCGAGGATAATTGGGTGATATGGAGAGTTTGTACTGAGCAGAGCGGTGTAGTGCTGAGAATTGAGTAGAGAGTTGGGGCGTCGCCGATGTGGTTGTGCACAGCTTAAGAGCGCAGAAAAACACGTTGGACACGCCGTAAGGCGCTGGAAAAACGCAGAGGAAAAGTGAGGGCGCGGCAAGGACACGCAAGCACTCGAATTCGCAGTTGTCACCACGGTGGAGAGGTGTGTACCCGCTGTATAGGTCTAGTAGCTAAGGACAAGGGATAAGCGCCGGGACAGACCCCGGGATATACATGGACACAGCCACCCCCTACTACACCGGCCTACAAGGATAAATCTTAAGCGAGTCTGTAGGCCAATTGAAGATGATTCAATCCCACTGACCCGTATGTTTTATGTAAGCTTTGATTATTATTGTATATATATGTGGCGCTTTCACTTGCCGTTACGACCGCTGCTTCGATGATAACATCTTCGCCAAGCTGAGAAGCACTCATTCAGTGATCAACCAGATTGCACTCCTGAAGTACTTGCGAGTGTGGACGAGTGGGGTTGCGGCAGCCTCAGCCTTTTATTCTCTTATGTATCAAAAGAGTTGACCACAGCCGAGCCTGTCTGCTTATCGCGTGGGCGACATTGGTGTAGAAATAGAATATGAAAAATAGAGTATATACAAGCGAGTGTGAGTGAAAGTGAAGAGAGGAGATGGTGGATAACGAGCTAGAGATTGCTCTTTATATACATGTGAGCCACCCGAGTCATAATATCCAGACAAGTCAGTAAATGCGCATATACTTGACTCGGTTACTGACTCGAGTCTTGACTCGTTCTTCTAGAACCTTCGTACGCTTTCTACAATTGGCCTTTGAGGGCATATAAAAGCGCATGCAGCTTGATGCCGTGAAGTATGTTCACTCCAAAGCACTGCCTTGAGTTTAGCGGATGTCGCCAAGATAGGACATCGATGGGCAGGGTAGCATATACTCAAGCGATCGCTGTCAATGATGTGGCACTCCAAGCCATAGAGGGTATGCCAAGCGATTGTGACTAGTAGCTTGGCAAGTGCGATCTATGCTCCACAGTAGGTCTATCTATCCTTGTTTTGTTTTACTACGATTTTAATGATGGTGGATGACATGCTTGCGCTTGAATCTTTCAACCCCGAACCTCTTCCAGTCGCCCCATCCAACCTCGCTCGTAGTGCTGCAGAATTGATTTAGTATTGAAAATGCCTCAATCAAATCAGCAGAAATTAAGTTTATAAGATAATTTGACTATAGCGGCGTGGATAGATTGTCAAATATGAAACTTATCGTCTCGCGGAATTTGAGAGAAGTAACTGTGAGATACTGCTGCCAATTCGAGTGTTTGACCATTTGATTTGCTGAAAATCTAGCACTTTGGATGCAGGGGTGTCTAACTCCATTCAACTTCAGGACGTTGTACGTAAGGACCTAGACCGTGGAGGTTGGCCTTGACAGCGTGTTGGAAAGTCCAGGTCAAAGACAACAAATTGGGTCGCACAAGCATTTTACATTTTGACTACATAGTGATTGATTTTGCACAAAAGATATCGGAAAGCTAAATCTCCGAGTTCGAGCTGTGGAGCGGCCAACCTGAAAAAGGCTCGAACCTGAGCGCCCATCAGGCACATGCAACAGACAGGCACGTGATGAATTGATGGTGGCTGAGTCAGATTTGATGACAAGTGGTCTAGATATTGTCCTTGGCGTGGAGACGCTGACATGCGCTTGACCACCACCTCAATCCCCTTCTCCATCTATGGCACTCGCTGAGGTTCTTCGTCGTGCCAGCAGAGAGAAATGGGCGGGTTTCATACGATACCGCAGGTTGATCTATTGCACCGTGGTTATCAACATGGGGGCACTGTATGTGGTTCATTCCTAGTCTTTTCCGAACCTGGCTTGATCTATCTGACTCATTTTTCACTTCTATAGACTTCTGGGGTACGATAGCGGTATTGCAGGTGCAGTTATCCCCCTACGAGCCTTCAAGTACGACATGGGTATCGACGGGACCAAGGTCGCAGTTGCAACTGTCAACTCCAACGTTGTTTCCGTTCTCTTGTACGCACTCTTTCTTTGTCCTCGACACGTCATTTGACTCTGACGTTTGGTCCGCACTTCTACCCGATTTTTTCGGTACGATGACTAATGCAGTGGAGGCGCGTTCTTTGGCGCTATTTTCATGTCCTCGGCAGCGTACTATCTGGGTCGTCGGGCGGCCCTTATGTACAGCATGGTTTTGTTTATGCTTGGCGGAGCATTACAAACTGCAGCGAAGAACCTGGCCTGGATTTACGGGGGACGATGTACGTTTTTCTAATTCCCGATCAATTAGCCCGATCTAATTTCATATTCCCCGATCTCTCACAGTTGTCTCAGGGCTGGCCGTTGGAGCAACTTCCCTGGTCGCACCCTATTATATTGCAGAGATATCGCCTACCAAACATCGAGCGCGCACTGTTGGTGCCTTTCAAGCTTTCCTCGTCGCCGGGTCCTTGCTCGCTTACTGGGTTACCTATGGTTGCGACCTCCATTTCCACCCCACCATCACGACTATCAACCCTCCAATGGGCACCAATACCACCGGAACCACCGACCCTGGCTCACCCGCTGACCCTGCGACCACTACGTCACATCTCGAGTTTCACTCGGCGCAGTGGAGGCTTCCCATGGGTCTTCAAATCCTGCCAGGAATCATTTTCTCAGTTCTCATGGTGGGCGTCAAAGAGAGTCCGAGGTGGTTGGCAGGCAAAGGGCGAAAAGAAGATGCTATCAAGGTGTTGGCGTGGTTGAGATGTGTAAAACTGGAGCAGGAGGGCGGAGAAAGTGACAGTGGGAGCGAAAAGACAAGCGTCCACAACACCGGTGCGACCTCGACTCCGACCCCATCCGACAAACCTAGAGACCAAGAACTACCCCACTCCGCAATCTCTGCTCTTCCGACTCAAGCTTCCGCCACGCTATCTGAAGAGATTGCTGCCATCCACGCTGAATATGCTGGAATCCAGGCTCAGCTAGACGAGACTCAAGGCGCATCGTTTCACGAGCTGTTTAGTCGGGCAAATGGCAAACGATTTATAACGAGCACTTACATCTCTATATTCCATATATGGACATTCCATACGGGGATATTGTATTATGCCCCAACGGTGTTCAAGGCAATAGGGTTTTCGGATACGAGGAGTGCTCTGCTAGCGAGCGGAATATTCGGTGTCTGCAAGGTAAGCTCCTTACGTCGATTGGGCATTTGTTTACAAGACTGACCCCCTTTTTCATAGTTTGTCGCAACCGTCACTGCGCTCGCGTTCACTAGTAAGTCCTCAAAGCGACAATGAACTATTCAATTGACTATTTTCTAGTCAATCGATATGGTCGTGTGACCGGGATGTGCGTGGGTACTGCCATTCACGCTGTCCTTTTCTTCGTATGTCCTGCCCTTCCTCGCATAGCTGGACTCATCTGACCACCATAACCGAATACATCTTTACCACTTGCATTATCCGCTATTGTTTTCTTCTTCGCTCGGCTCCGCACGTCGTATACTGATTTCGGTCTGCTTCCTTCGGCTCCCGGTACCCTTGGGATCGACCAACACTGCCTCCTAATTCGGTAATATATACGTCATTTCCTCCTCGGCTCGGCAGATCCTCGGCGCTATACTCAAGACCCGTCCACCACATGGGGGTCCGATCCAGCCAGCGAGCATAGCGATGATGGCACTCTTGTATCTTTACGTGTGAGTGTGATTACCTTTCGATTACGGACAAGATTGTTGATGATGCTTGGGAATGATAGTATCGTTTACTCCTTCGCAATGGGCAAGTGCCGTGCTGACGTAGTGAGGTTTATGTACTTATCGTTCATTTTGGCAGGTCCGTTACCGTGGGTGTACTCGTCCGAGATATACCCAATCAGGATACGAGAGTTGGGACAGATGTGGTTCACCGCGTTGACTTGTGAGTAGACTCATAGATGAGACGCTTCACTACGAGACGTGCTAACAACCTCGATTGCAGGGGCATGCAATTTTGCGACATCAAAAGTTACACCCATTCTTTTCGTGAGTTTTGTCCCCACTATTCGCTACGACATGGCTAAATGAGATGGCATATAGGTTCATTTAGGGTAAGTTTTAACATGGCAAGCAGTAATGAATGATGATGATAATCATACAAAATCAAGCTGGCGAACTTGGATGCTTTGTGAGTTTATCAATGGTGGACTACGGTCATGTATGCTAACGTTTTGTCCGGTATATAGTTGCCGCGGTATGATTACTTCTGATTTGAATAGGCCACTAGCTGATGTGCTTCAATTTATTCGGATTGTATAGCTTAACCTGTGAGTCTTCATGAGTCCTTCGAGATTCGAATATAACTAACGACCCAATAGCGGTGGATCAATTTTATGTTGGTTAATATGCCCTGAAACGAGGGGACTAAGCATGGAAGAGTACGTTCGGTTCCACCTTCCGCTGTAACATACATGGACTGATTACATTTCCATAGGATTGATATTCTCTTTGGCGATGTCTCGGCCGAACAACGAGCGGCAGATATTGAGAGGGTGTTACATGGGCAGGGAGACGGAAGCCGGTTGAATACGAGGTAGATGGACATACATTACACATGAGACATGAAATCTTGCTGTCGTTTTGCTTTCTATTTGATTATCATTACCACGGGTACGAGGAAATCATGCGAAACTCAAGTCCCAAGAACCAGACAACCATCGACCTAATCTGCTTAGGGTAATGTAATCTTATTCTGAAGTCATTGGCCATGGAATACGTACCCTGGTTGTAGAATATATGTGTTTCCCAATCAGCCTATCAATGTATGCTCCTAAGCGGAAATATAGCTCATTACCTTTGAGAGACAAATGACATTACGTCAGCAAAGGGGTAGCGCCGCTCGGCCCGGTGCTCGTAGCTGCGCTTGACCGCCACAATGCTTCTTCCCACCGAACTAATACTCCTCATCGCCCAGTATATAAGAAACGATAGACTTCTCATCTGCTATCTCTCTCAAGTTGATGTCTCCTTTTACCAAGCTCTCACGCCTCTACTATATGAGCGAGTTAATATATGGTCACAAAGGGCGTTTACGTCGTTCTGCAAAGCTATCTGCACTAGCCCACGTAATTTGGGCCTATTCGTACGAGCATTGAGAGTCGGGAATCCCAAAGCCAGCCCTCAGTGTCGCCTTTGGCGCCTGAACAGAGGCATCTCTCAAGCCCTTCACGACATACTAACCCGCACGCCTCACCTTGACAACCTAACTCTGTGGGCGTCTAAAGAAGGCTTAGATGCATGCTTCGACCAGTACGAACCTGCTTTTAGACTACGAGAACTAGAAACTGGCTGTCTAGACTCAAAGTGCCTCATCGATTTCCTCCGTAATCAGTCCTCGATAAAGGAGTTGCGGTTGAGCGCAACAACTCCTCAGGACGAGTTTCGACTTCGTTCGTTCTTTGCTACAGACACAAATGCGCTTCCGGATCTAGAAAGCTTCACCGGTCCAGGTGAACTTGTGTCCCGCGTTGTGGCTAGCAGACAGGTCTCAGATGTCACAATTAATGACAAGGATTTGTTGTTTGGTGACTTTGGAAGTGTTTGGAGATTGGATGACGCAACTTCCGCAAATCCGATCAAGTCCTTGGCCCTATCCTGCTATATCCCCAACGCAATTGATTGGTACTACGAAAACCCATGGAGACCATTCTATCGTACTGCCCAAACTCGTGATCTTAGAAAAACTCTAGAAAGGTTGACACTTTATCTTCACAATTCGGTATGCTACCAGTAAATTTATTTTCTTTCTCTTACCTCCCATATAGACTCCAAGATCAACAGACTTGAATCATTTCGTGGTAGCGCTGCTTTCGTATCATCGGGGGCAACCGACCTTTCCGGTTCTGAAGCGCCTCATTATTTCATTACCTGAGGGCGAATCCGAGAAAGAAGACTTGATCAAGTCCTGGCTCGGTAATATGGTGAACTTGCAGCACTGGAAAGATTGCGTTCCAACACTCGTCGGTGCATCCGTTTATGGCTTGGAAATATGCTAGTTTTACAATTTTTGCCTGTTTCTGGGGCGTAAAAACTCATATGAGTGTAACGTTTCCGAGGGTGTGTGCTATGGGGCGTAGACTGGTTAGAGTTTTATCCAACGGAAGGCTCGACAGAGCATAACAATCTTGCATGATGTGATCTTAATAATTGTAACACTTGATTAGTTTAAATCTGACTTCATCATCACATTAATGAATCTGTCATTTGTCCTGAAGGAAACGGCGCTGAGAATGAAGCGCTGCATACTTACATGTATGGATAGTGCGATGTAGCTACGCTTGAGTTCAAGGGAGCATCATAAATCCATGAGCGACACGATGTTAATCTTGGGTACTATTTGGGTCTGGGAATGTAATGGTGGCTAAAACGCATTGTTATTGTGTTGCCTGGAAACAAACCCGAGCCCAAGGATGTGGTCGAATTTCGATTGATAGGCTTGGTTGAAATCAGAAGCTGGGAAAGATATATTCCTACATTCGAAAGCGTGTCGGTTGACGGCTTGTAAATTTTCTGGATTTCGCCCGTACTGCTTTTCGTGTGCGACGCTCGCAGATAATCTATTCCCAATAACAAATGTACGTAGTGACGAACACTAATCACCATTCGGAACAAGGATATTTTTCATATGTGAAGTTTGCTTCTCTTTATGTCACTCAGTGTGATGCAAATTGTGGCCGCTTACTGAATGATACCGTGTCATACCAAATGTAGTATCATGGCTAAGATCGTCGCTCCAAAAATCAACTATTCCAGGCGCCAACGAATCATTACGTCATGAACGCGCTTGTGGCTGTTGGCGCACCTGCATCTTGCAACCACCACAAGATAGCTACAGGCTCCCAGCACGCTCTAACAGGATAGAAGTACGCCCCCACACACCGCGCATACTACATTAGACTCCTTGAACATTCTGCTTCACTACCGAGGTTGAAAAACCAGTCGAACGCGTCACAGACTCAAATATTCCCTGTCCCTCAACTTGTGGAGAACGATGTACTGGCTAAGCTCGAGATCTAGATTAATACTCTGGGGCACTCCTCTTATATTTAAGTCATGCCTCTCGCTACAAATTCCATTCTCGTCTCCAGAAGAACTGTTGAGCAGCCCAACAACTACATGTGAACCGCCTCCATCACAAACATCGTGGGAGCGACATCCCATGCCAAAGAACAGAGGACGCGATTTCGGACCGCCTAACGTATGAACTAAGTTATGTTCTAGTCTCATAGAGCATCATTTTTTTTTCTACTAGGTCCCCCAAGGCAAGGCCAAGAACGGACAGCCCAAGTATACCGCTCCTGCTGGCGAGAAGGTGCGAAATTTGATTATGGTGATTCCTGATGGATTTGGGTAAGTGGCGTCAACTCTGAATGACACTCCGAAGTTGATACCTTGGCAGGCCAGCTTCACAAGTAATGGCACGAGACTTTGTTCAATGGAATGATTCTACATATAGTTGGAACCACCAAGTATGCTTAATGTAGTCCAATGGACTCAGGCGGTAACACAACTAACGCACTCACTAGCTTGCAGCCGATACTATCCAAATTGGCTCCGTTCGCACTCGCTCAGCCTCAAGCTACGTAGGAGACTCGTCCGCTGGCGCAACTGCCTATTCATGCGCCATGAAGACTTACAACGGGGCAGTTGCGATCGATGAAGATGGCAATCCGTGCGGGACCGTACTTGAAGCAGCTAAACTCGCAGGTTATAAGACGGGTCTAGTCGTTACAAGTCACATAACGGACGCTACGCCAGCATCATTCGCAAGTCATATATGGGATCGAAATCAAGAAGATAAGATTGCAGCACAGCTGGTTGGGAATCAACCATTGGGTAGAGTTGCGGATTTGTTATTTGGCGGAGGGCTAGTATACTTTCAGTGAGTGTTCGATGTTTTCTCCAAGATTTTTCTTAGTTTCATCTGTACCAGACCGAATACCACTCCAGGCTCCGCTCGTTCAGACTCCAGAGACTTGATCCGTGAATCTTACGCGCAAGGTGTCCATACTCTAGAGTCTCGCGCAGACTTTGATGCCCTTGAAGGTGGAGCTAGTGCGAAGTTACCTATATTGGGTCTATTCGCGCCTCGCGCTCTTGCTTACGAAATTGATCGAACCCCAAGTATGGAGCCTAGTTTGTTGGAGATGGCAGAGACGGCCTTGGAAACACTGAAACGAGCGACCGCTGATACAGAGCAAGGGTTCTTTATTGTAAGTTTTCTCCATTATAACTCAAATTGGTTGATATCAATGCTCCATAGATGATCGAAGCGTCCGTAAGTTTACTCAACTGAAGCGCATCAAATAGTTTCAAACGATCAACAACAGAAAATCGATTTTGCCGGTCATGCCAACGATCTTGTGGGACACTTGAGCGAGATTATAATGTATAATCGAGTCGTAGAGTACCTCAAAACATTTGTCGATGTGAATCCTGGCACCGTGCTAATTGGAACTGCTGATCATGAAACCGGTGGGTTAACTCTTGGAGGAATCGTCGAAAACGGGAACTACCAGTGAGTTCTTCGAATTAATATGCGAACGAGAGATTTTCTTGACATTGCTTTGTTCAGGTTCAACCCTGCTCCACTCGCTGACGCCAAGCACACTGCGGGATATATTGCTGTTGCATGGGCAAACTACAATGGCACAAACCCGGACTCATACCTTATCGAGTTGTTTGCTGAATATGGAATACGGGACGCCAAGTGAGTCCTAATTTACGTGCATCTGTGTACTCGCTGTGCTTACTTCAAATAAACTAGCGCAACGGAAATTTCCGTGGCCAAGGAACATAAGTCTAATTCAGGCTTCACGACCATACATTTTGGACAATCGTTGAACCGACGGACAATGTCCAAGTGGGCTTCAGTACGTCAGGATAATTGAATACGAGAACTAAAGCGTTGATATTGACCCTCAGCTTGGGCATACTGGCGTTGGTGGGCAGTGGTTCTAAACCCTTAGTGCTGAGAGAGCTCACTTCTTGTTAAATAGACGTTAACCTGATTGGATATGGCCCCAACACCCACTTATTGGTTGGAAATCGAGATAACACGGGTACACTCATCGCCTTATTTGTCTAGAACCTAGAGCTAATGTGCCCTATCTAGAAATTGGCCAATTCATAGCAGCACAACTGGGTCTCGATCTTCCTGCAGCCGCGGAACTCTTGAATAATAAGGCAAACGAGGATTGGCTGGCGAACGAAGTAGGACGTGACAGAGTCAAGGTAAGCTGCAAGGACAAGCTCTTCTATTCGAATAAATAGGATGCTAATAACCATTCAAGGGCGGAGAGCCTACTAGTTAATCGTAACCATGTAGGGTTAAGAGTTGCGACATTAAACAGCCTCAGTAAAATCAGGCTTCTCAGATACTGTTTCAAAGAGTTATGTACTCGTAACCGAGATTCACAACTTGTTTGGTTTAAAGTTTGTTCCTAAATCCATGTTTGGCGAAGTTTCACGGGTCTTACACACGCGAGGGACCCATTTGTGCGAAGCCCCACGCGCTTCGCTGCCTATATGCGTCGCCTCGAATGGCTTGCCCACTAATTCCACGCTTGCAATCCCCTTCACTGCCGACACTTCGGCTTTCGCTTCACCCACCACCTCCTACCATTAATTTATCGTAAAGCGGTGTTCCCAAAGGATTCACAGATGTGCATGAGATCCTTCGGGAACCAGGTCCTCGCTTTTTGGAATAAATTCAAGCGAGTCGATTTTATGTACCCACAGCGTGTCTCGACGCTCATACACCAACGCGCAGATAAGCCAAGGGACTCAGCCTCCGTACCTTACGGTTGGCCCCTCCTACGCGCTAGGCGAGTCGTGCCCTCGAGATCGACGGCTTAACCGTCGCTCAAGGGATTTCGCTTCGCAGCAGAATAATAGACATCAGAACAAGTCCAAAGTAAAGAGGATATATAGGTCATCTTCAGCTACAAGTCATAGCACTTTTAGGGATATATACATTACGTGCGGATAACCACACTACAAAACGTTGTTGTCATGATGAAAGTAAACAGAAGTTCCACCCAGGATGACTAGTCCCGCTGTATGTGCCTATCTATATCTATTTATCAACAATTTAGCTGTTTTGTCTTCAGACACATTTGTAGAGTCTCAGTTTTCTCACATACTGGCTGGAATGTATCTTAGATTCAATTACAATCTCAGGGTATTACTTTGTTCAAGCTGGGATTGGAATGGGAGTCATGTCCACTAAGCGTTAGAATCACGTACTGCACGTTTGATTGTGTCAATTCAGGTGGGGGGAGTGACCTTGCAGAAGCAAGGTGATGTGTTTTGATTTGATCGAGTTCGTAGCTGGTATCATGAGTTTTTGTACGCTTATCGGTATGGATTCCTGGGAGCGCTAACTATTTTATCGTGGTAAATCAGGTTTATGCTGGTTGCCGCGATAATCAAGCAAGGACTCAATTACATGCTTTATAATTCGTAATATTTCCTCAGTTAAATTTACAACAAGGGAAGTAAACGACTGACTAGCGAGGAGTACGGTGGAACAATCAATATTGGATGCCATGTTTGTACCTGTTAGAGCGCTTGATCCTCGGGAACAAAGGAGTTTAATGGCGGAAGCCTGCACAATAGAAAATCTACGTGGGACAAGTGGCAAAAAACATTGCAGATATTTTACTTGGCCCTACTCTCAAGTGTATTAAGGCAATGGCGACACTGAGCCATCCGTCTAATTTCTCCTGCTCCGCCATCGCAGTCATTATGCGTGATCTAACTTTCCCTTTGTTTTGTGGGCTAAGCATTGTTTTATGCGCTTTGACTTTGCCTTCGCATCTGAAAGCAGGGAATCCGGGCACGCTACTATTTATAGGCTGGACCACACTTGGTTGCACAGTTCTGCTCATCAATTCGATAGTTTGGGCGAGTCACGTTGAAGACATTGCCCCTATCTGGTGCGATATATGTTAGCCAATCCTACTAAACCATGTACAATGACTCAAACAAGCTGTAGCTTGCAAAATCATCCCTGGTTTTAGTGTGGGCATCCCGGCTTCAACTTTATGCATCCACCGGAGGTTGTATCACATCGCAATCACCCGAAGAAGTAAAAAGCCCCTTGATCTAGTGAGTGCTTATGACACGGCTGTTTGTCGATTCTGCTGATCAGACTAAAAATCAGCATCGACCGAAGGTGCTTACAGATTTGTTATTAGGCGTCGGCCTTCCGGTGTTGGTAATGGGTTTATGTGGGTGATGCAAACCTACGCCATAGAGTAAACATTCAAGCCCACTCTAGCATACATTGTACAATCGAGTAGATACAAGATCATAGAAGAAGTCGGCTGCTGGCCTAGTAAGTTCGTCTTCTTATTTGAAGTAATTTCTTGTTGAAGATATTCTCGTAGCAATTTATGTCACCTATTTGAGCATCCCGCTAGCTTACATGTGGCCTCCTCTTATCGGAATGATTTCATGTGTTTATGCAGGTATGTTCCTGAGACAATTCATCATCGTGATTGCTCATACGACCTTTCTCTAGTCCGTACCATTGCTGCCTTCTATCGATCCCATCGTCAATTTTCTACAATCGCGTCGGAATCTGAAAATGGTCACAGCATGGCTCGTTACTTCAAACTCATGGCTCTTGCCTGCATGACTATCCTGCTGGGCACGCCCTTGTCGTTTTTTGCCATGGTCACAAGTCTTGCGAGATACAAGCATTACCCGTGGGTATCCTGGGAGGACACCCATTACGAGTTTCATATCATCGAACAAATACCCTTAGTGCGAGATGAGACTCCGTACTGGCATGACGCTAGAGCTACGGTAGATATAGGCCGTTGGGTAGTTCCAGGATGCGCTTTTCTATTCTTCATGTTCTTTGGCATGTCTGGTGAGTCAATGGAAGGCTATAAGCAAGCCATACGTCGAGTCACTGGGTGGCGAGGGGAAATGATTATGTCTAGATCCGCTTCTGATGTCACGGTCGATAAGTAAGTGTATCACTCGTTTTCTACTGCTCGCATGCTTAATCCACTACAGTACTCGCTTAAGTGCGGTGATTGGAGACCTGGAGGCTTCTAACAGCATACATCATGTTGATGTGAACAACACAATTCATCCCTGTTAAACACCAGGGCCGAGCACTTGAGTTTTATGGCTTCACCTGTCCCAAAGTTACAAACCATAGACGAGAGAAGAAAACGAGAGCCCCAAGAAGAGTTACACAATGATGCCGCTCGGAATCGTAGTCACCTCAAGCTGCTAAAGCCCTACTACTGCGCATGTATTAAACAGTCAGCGGAGACAGTGGTCTTCCCGCATTTGATTTTCATGTATTTATGTGTAGAATTCATGGCTATATGCGCTATGTCAGACGGAAAACTCAATTCGTTCTTCAAATATTATAATACAGTAATCTCAAAGTACTCTTAATACAGATAACGGAACCCTCTTCGCCTCCTAATTGCTTCCTCGATGGTAATTCCCTCAAGCCTGGCAGCTTCACGCACGCGTGCGGCATCTCCCTCCCCTCCGTTGTTCAGTGCATCAAGATCTTGCTGATCTAGACGCTTGTTGGCCCTGATCAATATAATGCGGATGACTGCATGCCGATAGGGTCAATACGGGTTATGTCAAAATTTCGTGGGCGGTACACACCGAATGCCAAACTGCTACATAGGGCGAGAGATGCAATCCCAATAATCATGGATTGATGGTACTTGGGACTCCATTGTGCTCGCCAAGCGAAAGAACCGATCAAGTTACCAATGTTTCCGACTTGATATGTTCGTTTAGTTGCATGCCAATCTCGGTAGAAGAACATACGACTCACATCCGTTAACGATTCCAATAGCAGCAGCACGCTTGGCTGGTGGACGGGGAATCGCATTGCTTACCCAGACGAGCGTTAACGCAAAACCTGGGAAGGGATGTTCTTAGATTTATCCATTGATGTGATCCCAACAACGCTCACCTGCGTATCCAGATGCCATCAAGAACATGCTCACATATCGCCCAGCCGTGTTCATCGTGCTCAATGCGATGACGTAAGCAAGGACGACAACCCACCACCATCCAGCGATATGAAAGAATCGCTCGCCGGTCCTATCAGCATGCCAAGCGTTCAAGAGACATACGATTGCCGCAAATATCCAGGGTGGTCTGGAAGAGATACATTGAGTTGTGCATATACTGACAAAACGTGATTATAACATACGCAGCGAGCAGGAGCGAGACTGTTGTTGAGTACCCAAGCGTAGCAGTCAGACTTCACAAAGAAATGAGCCTCTCAATCTAAATGTTATGCAAAATATGACACTCACGTTGGAAAGAAATTCACAAAGCTAAGTCCGAGTAGTTGCGAGCAAGATAAAAGCGCAAAAATCGGCACTTTCGGATCTTTTAAAGCCATCATCAGTCCTGCAAAAGCACTGCAGTCCGAATTCTATCAGTCAACGAGCAGACTTCAGTGTGAAGGAACATACGAGTCGCCTGCGCCATCCTCGTCTGCTTCGGCGGCATCCTCTGCAAGTCGAGCTTGGGCTAAACGCCGTTGCACGCCTCGAATCCATCGTGTATTGTGGGGCTAGATAACAAAAGACGGTGATTACGATAGACCACAGCTTGGGGCGAATGAAATCCTACGTAGTCTGGCAAAATCCACCTGAAACCCTCGCATTAGAAATGGGGTGTTCAACTATGTCAAACTATCACTCACATGGAAAGAAACCCGATAACAATTGTGATCGAACCCTGGAACCCCGTGTGAACATCATATGTACGGATGGCGAGAATAAGCACATGCCTCAATGTAGAACAGCCATCTCCATGCCGCAATACCGCGCTTCCCTTGCATCCCGCCCAGAATACCGGCAGCCATGAGCTATTTCAAACGTGAGTAACCGGGCCGCACCGTAGGTTTGTAAGAAGACTTACACTTCCGAAAGCATTCGAGACCAGGAGTCCAAAATACAAAAGTGCAGATCGGAATGCCAATTCCTATGAACGATACTCATTAAAAAAACCAATACACATCATAGGCTGGAATAACATACCTTGCGAGTATACCAGCGAGACAACACGTAAATGGCCCCCGGATAGAATGCCGCTTCTGGAACACCGATGAACACGCGACAAGCTGCGATTCCAGCAAAGTTATGTGTGACCTATTCCCTCGTTAAGTGTCGCTTGTAAGCGATAGATGCAATCACATACCCCTGTCATAGCGCTGACTAAGCCCCACAGGACGACGCATGTTCCAATATAGATCGTGGGCCGGGAAACCTTATTCAAGATCATGTTCGAAGGCACTTGAAGAGTGCAATAAGAGACGTAAAGGATGGCAAGAACAGTTTGGTACTCGATGGCTAGACCATATTGACGATTAGGCTCCGCTTATCTTAAGAGGCGAGGATAGACAAACCGGAAAGATTTAGGTCCTTCTCTAGGCCTTTTAGACGAGCAGCCGTCACAGCTGTCCTCTAGTCCATAATCAGTCCAGTTTGTCGGAATAAATCAAAACCAAACTCACATCGATATAATTCATAATGAAAATAAGGATCATCATCGGCATGAGTCGGAAATCAAGCTTGCGGACGAGTTTCTTCTCTTGTCTAGCACGCTCTTCGGGCGACCAATGGTTAATGGCATCATCATTCTCTGGCGGCGCCGAGTGGTCTGACGAATGGTCGATATGCTCGGGGGCGTCAAACCCGGTCTTGTCGTATTTCGTGTCCATGGTGGAGGAGAAGGGGCCCCGCGAGTACCATAGTTAACCCCAGACTCCAGTTTATAAAGCCCCGCATTCCATCTGTACATCATAACTCTTCCAGACTAGCGCCGAGCAGTATCGGACAATTGACCATAAGCGGAGGCAGCGGATTTAGGATTTGCTCGGATGGCCGGGTAGCTCAGAGTCAAACAGCCAATGAGAATATGAGATGCCGAGCAGGAGAGTGCCGGGAGTCAGGAACGGGGGCTTGATAGGTGGAGGGCAGAATGTCAAACCGTCCTCAAGGGCCGAAGAAGGACAGACGGCGTCACAACACGTGATGGCTCGCGGGGAGAACGATCACCCTAGGGATGGCCCGGAGAGCTTCTGCCTTGGCAAATGAAATGGCAAAGTTTATCGGCATATTGTGGGCGATGTGTATTGAAATGTCAAATATATATACAGTGCACGCACTACTTTGAAGTAGCAAAGCTTTGCGCCGGGCCGCTTCGTGATCGAATCTGAGCCTGTGTCGCTAAAGCAGGAGCCGTGAGTCGAGGAACACACTGTGGAATAATTGGATATACCATCACGCTTTTTCCATCTTTGTCGGAATGTTGCCCCTCCTTTTACACCAGTAGCCACCTTACGAGACAACCGAGAGGGTGGTGAAGGAGCGTTGAGTGCATTGGTAACTCTAATTGCCCGACCGCTAACAATTCGTCAAGTTATCAGTATGAGTCGCAATAAGAAAACATAAATGCGTACCCAACAATCCTCTCAGTGGGCTCTTCTCGTACACGTCGCCGTTTCAATTGTGCTGCCTCGGCCTTGCTCGTCTTTTTCCTCTTTCGCTCTGGTTTTAGCTGCTCGGCAGCCGCAGCGGCGAATATCGAGTCCGGTAAACGAGCAGATGACCCTATTGGATGCGGCTGAAGCCTTTCTGTCTCCTCATCACTTGGTCCATCTTTCTCATCATCCTCGCTCATGGCATCCTGCATCGCCTTCTGCATACGAGCTAGCAGAACCGGATCTCCTTCGAGTTCTTCAAGCGCTGGATCGACCTCTTCTCCTCCTTCGCCCGAATCACTTTCGTCTTCTGATACATTGTCTTCCAGGGTTGAAGGCATTTGGTTGGTAGGGACGATCGAATGTGATTTAGATTTCGTGGATTGGATAAAGGCTTCTCGAGCTTTATTGGCCGCTTTCTTTTTGTCTTTTAACCTGTTGGTGGATCGAATTTTGCGAGTAAGAATCTGTGAGGGAATGCACATAGATCGATTAACACACCTTTTCTGATGGTTTTGAACGGCATCATCTCTAGCATCAGCTACAGCCCGCCCACTAGTCAAAGTTACGGCCTCTGGTTCATCCGAGTCGCTATCTGAGTTGTCATGATCGGATTCGGTAAGAGGTTTCACTTCCAACAGTTCCAGTTCTGCAGCATCAAGCTCGGGAAAAGTTTTTCGTTTGCGACCAGATGTAGCAGGCATAAGGAATTCAGAGAGTGTATAGGAGCTTTAGTATCTATTTGCTGTATTTATGAGCTATTTCTAGCTTTAGGGTAGCGGAAATAACCGTTCGGAAACTGGAAGTGTGGTGGTCAAAAGAAAGAGTAAAATATAAACAATGTCACGTGCCAGTTCCCCAGGACGCCAGAGCTAAGGGAAGCCGTTGGGGATCAGCCGGTTGAAAGTACACTCAACCACGTTTTGAACCCAATCACATTGCCGAAGTCTTGTCGGAAACAGCTAGCTGGACGCCTCGTGCTCATCGAACTTCCAGATCTCGATAACAGGCCGTGTGATGACTCGAGAACTGCATAGCATTCGCGTGAGCTCGGGCATTTCATCCCACCGAGTACAGCAATCAAGACGCATAAAAGGAGCCAAGGCTTCCGTACAACTGCAATCTTTAGTGCTCTCAGCATCCTACATTCTAAAATAATGTCGGATATCACTAGAATTTTGGATTTAAATTCGATGAATCTACAAGAATCTATCAGCACCGAACATGACAGTCTGCCGGTAAACCAGCCTCCGCGAGTAGAGTAAAGCGAGAACTCATTCGTATCACGTTTTCAGGCTAATTCCGATGCCTCGCATGATGAAAATACGGAAAGTTTCACCGCGGCCATCAAGACGAGCCTTTGTATGACCCTGGTTATGCTCGTTCATCAAGACCCACCTATAACCGACTCGGTGCTGCTAAAACTGGCGTCTGTTCTCGCAGGCCGAGGTTACATTTCTTCAGGTCAAATTAAAGATGGCCTCAATATGACGAGAGAATTGTTACAGTACCCACTTGGTTCGTCTTTTTATTCCTTCAGGAGAAATACCACGTAGAGTTCACCTGTATCTAGATGAAACGGCTGCGTTGACAAATATTGGAGACATGTGTATGGAGAAATACAATCAATTTCATCACTTAGACTTGATTCAGGTTGCCATTGAGTGTTATAACCGGTTGGTGGACGTTACTCCCTCTGGGGCGCCTTCCGAGATTGAACGCAAGGCGATACTAGGTCAACTCTATTGGAACCGGTTTCAGAGGCTCAAAAATATAACTGATGTCGACAACTCTATCCTATACCTAGAAATGGCTACAAAGATTACGGATGATCATGATTCGGGGGCTCCCACCATATTTGGAATCTTGGGGCTCGCGCACCGCGGTCGGTTTGAGGCTCTGGAAGAAACGAAGGACATCGATCTAGCTGTAGTGTACCACGCTAAGGCCGCCGCACTGACCCCTGATAACGAAAGTCCAGAAAGCCTTGCTCACTTAACCCATCTGGGTAGCTCACATCTGAGACGTTTTCAGAAGTCAGGAAATGAGTCGGACCTGGAGGATGCTGTCCTATTGCATACACAAGCATGCTCCTGGACTCCTGACGACCACCCACAAAAGGGCGGAATGCTGAACAACCTTGCTACCACCCATCTCGCCCGGTTCTCCCTCCTTCAATCAGCTTACGATCTCAATTTAGCACTTGAGTACTATACTCAAGCGATTCTTGTAACGCCTGATGGAGATTGCAACAAACCTGGGATATTCTTGAGTCTCGGAAGAGCCCATGGCACTCGATTCAAACTTTTGGGCAAGGTGGAAGATATGAATAAAGAGATTGAATCTTATATCTCTGCACTTCTGATGACACCCCAAGAACACTCAGACAGGGCTGAAGTTCTAGAAACTCTGGGGAAGTCGTACTTTGCTCGTTTTGAGCATTCGGGGGACATCTTAGATATCGACAAAGCTTTAGATTGTTATAATTCGATGGTTTCAACCACATCTCCGTTTCAATCTATGCACATAGACGGTTTGGGCTACCTAGCCAACTTGTATCGCACACGGTTTAGGCATCTGGGGCAGTTCTCAGATATTGATATGGCTGTGAAGTACGATGCTGAGGCTTTGTCCGCTACATCTGAGGAGCATCCAGCTAGAGGGGATAAACTACTACATCTAATGGACTCATACAACTTGCGATTTGAGACACAAGGGAATCTGACAGACCTTGATGGCGCAATTGCGTGTGCTAGCGAAGGGCTCTCCATCTCTTCCGCCGGTGATGAGTTCAAAGCAAGTTGGCTTTGCAATCTAGGATCGTTCCTTGGAAGCCGTGTCGAAATCCTAGGAGAGCTTGGCGACCTAGAGCGGGCTATGGAATGTCACGAACAAGCGGTTCGGCTGACACCCAACGATCATCCAAAAATGCCTTTGATGCTGATTAGCCTTGCTGGTACGCACGAGAGACGGTTCGCGCGACTTGGGAAAATTGCAGATATCGACAAGGCCGTTACATATTTCAGCCAGGCGGTACCAATGTTACCGCATGACCATCAATCCAAGCCGATAGCTCTGACCAATCTAGGGCTTTCCTACCTGGCTCGGTATTCATACCTGGAGTTACTTTTTGACAATGATATGGCAATTTCAACCTTTCAGGAGGCGCTATCTCTGTCCAGTACAGATTCTGATCATCGGCCTGCTGTACTACGGGATCTGGGTCTATCATATAGCGACCGATTCAATCACCTACATATTCTGGCAGATATCGATGTTTCAATCAATTTTCACACCCAAGCAGTATCGCTCACACCCGAAAACCACCCCAGAAAACCTCAGAGACTGGACAGTCTAGCGAGCTCATTCAAGTTCCGATTTGATCATACAAGCGAGCTCGTGGATTTGAGCGAAGCTATTGGGATTCAACGACAGGCTGTAAATCTTGCACTAGGAAAAGACATACGTTCATCCCTACGGCTAGGAAATTTGGGTGCCTATTATTGCACGCGCTTCATGTTAACGGAGAATGCGATGGATATAGACAACTCAATTATACACTTAAACGAGGCATTATTGTGCATCCCTTCTGGAGATACTCGTAGAGCAGGCTTTCTAGGAAACTTGGCACGCTCTCATGATGTACGATTTCAAGCCTATCACCAAGAGCATGATATCGAATCGGCGATAGCCTATTGTATGCAGGGTTGTCAGTATCCCTCGGGAGAACCTCATATCAGACTCCAAATGGCACAACAATGGGCTGTACTAAGCTTTATCCATCAGTCATCTTCCGTGCTTGATGCTTGCCAAGAGGTCATGAGACTCATCCCTCAAACCATCTGGCTAGGGAGCACAACTGAACGTCGGTACGAACAGCTTGCCCATATGGGAAAGGCTAATTTTGCCGTCGTTCAAATAGCTGTTCTTCTCGAAAAGAACAACCTTGCGCTGGAGTGGCTGGAGCAAGGTCGATCTATTGTGTGGAATCAGCTTCTCGAGCTTCGTGTTCCTCTTGATGAATTGCAATCAATCAACCCGACTCTCGCTCGAGAGATTAAAGAAACGTCTAAAAAGCTCGCTGATATATTGACTCTTGAAAACACCAGGCTTTCAACATATTCGGAGCAACTAACGCTTGAACAAACACAACAAGAGCACCGCCGGCTTGCCGAAAAATGGGAGAAACTCACACAGAAGGCTCAAGCCACCTCTGGATTGAATAGCTTTATGCGTCCTAAAACAATTGACGATCTAACTTCTGCATGCCGTAACACAACAGTGGTAGTAGTTCTTGTCTGTCCATCGGCATCTTTTGCTCTCACAATCGGGGAAAGGGATCGAGCTATTGGACTCGTCCAACTGAGAGAGTTCACTGAAGATAAGGCTACCGTGGCGCGCACTCAGATGAAGGAGCTACTTTATGTTGAAGGAAGAAGCTCTCGTGGGGTTAAGACAGGCAAGACCAAGAAGCTTGAGCTTACCCAGATCCTATATATGCTCTGGCTGGATGTGGCGAAACCTATCATAGATTCGCTAGGCTACACCGTGCGTGATTATCCTAATCAAACTCATCTTACCTGTGACACATTCCATATAGGATGCACTCCAAACTAGCCAGCTCCCTCATGTAACCTGGTGTTTGACAGGTCCGCTTGCGTTCCTTCCACTTCATGCAGCTGGCGATTATAACATACCAGGAGCACCGACACTCTTCGATTACGTCATTTCGTCTTATACTCCAAACATCAGTTCTCTTCTCGTCCCTGAAGCTGACCATGCTACCTTCTCTGGCATCGCAACCATTAGCCAGGAGTCCACTCTTGGTCTCTCACCTTTGCCTGGAACAGGAGCTGAAATCGATGGCATCATCTCACTGATTAATGGGTCTATGCAATTTACAAGGCTCGAGGGTGAAGATGCAACGTCCTCCGCCGTACTAGCCGCCATGGAGAAGCACAGCTGGGTTCATCTCGCATGTCATGCTAACCAGGACGCCAAAAGGCCGACAGATAGCGCGTTTCATCTCCATGGCGGGCCGCTCAGCCTGGCTGCTATCACACAAAAGCACCTCAAACATGCTGATCTCGCGTTCCTCTCGGCATGCCAGACAGCCACCGGCGATCACGACCTGCCCGAGGAGGCAGTGCATCTGGCAGCTGGGATGATCATGGCTGGCTATCGGAGAGTCATAGCCACCATATGGTCGATCGACGATAGGGATGCCCCGCTAGTTGCCGAGAGGTTCTACGCATATATGCTGGACGAAACGATGCCGAAGAAGAACAAGGCAGCCAGGGCACTGCACCATGCAGTAGAATGCCTTCGTAGGAAGTGTGGCGCGAAAGAGGCTGCTCGATGGGCAGCCTATATCCACATTGGATTGTAGATTTGAATTGACAGACAGTGTCGTGACCCTATGCTCTCGGCCTTACCCCGGACCTAAGTTCGATTAATAGGTGTTCTTGGTCTTAATAAGCGACGCCCATGCGTCGCCTCTTTTTTCTTTATCTCTCTTTTTCATTTATGTCCCTTTCTGAGCCCATGTACACGTTCTATAGCTTGTTTTGATGTAGCTAGTGATGATATATACTACAGGGGATCGATCCTGCTCTGCAGGTCGATTTACCTTTGCATACCCCCCAGTAACCTCCAGTGTGATCGTGCGCCCTCCCCGTTGGGTCGCAGCAGACAGATTGTATAAGGATGCTCATATTTCACGACAAAAAGATGTCAAGTTATATATTCAAGAGGCTATCTGAGTTATTGTTTGATAGATTTCGATTTCCAAGCAGCAAAATGTGAGTCCGAGGTTCGAGTGTGATGGTGGGGTCGAAAAAGGAAACTGGCCGATTAGATCACGTGCTATCTACTTTTTTTTTTTTTTTTGGATACGTATTTAGCGAGCTACACGAACACAAGGTCAAACCGCTCGAGAAGAACACAAAACGCAGGAGACAGAAGTGGGAAAGTTAACAAGGGAAGACCAACTGAAGCAGGCAACAAGGCCAAATAACAAAGAAGACGTATAAAAGTGGACCCGTAGGCAAAACACTATAAAATAGACAAAGGTGAAGCGCTGGAAAAAGGAGGAGAGGGCCGAGGATTTGCAAAAATTTGGACAGTCCGAGAAAACCCGGAAAGAACCCTGTTCTCGCATGACTAGGCATGCTACCAGGGTCTGGTCCCATAAGGACACCTAATTAGAGTTTGCACCGCGGGTTTGCCGGGGGTTGTCGGTCCAGCGCTTGAGGTGAACCGGTTCGCCAAAAGTGAATAGATGGGACTTAGCTAGTGATCGGCCGAGGGATCCGTCAGAATCTTCAAAGGAAAAGGTAAAAGAGGAGTGGGCGCCAGTGATAGAAGCAGGGTTGCGGTGTCGAAGGCGACGAGAAAAGGCAAGTATAAAGGAATAAACCGACTCGTATTGAGAGGAGGTCAAGTTCTTGGTCTGTCACCGTCGAACTTGCCCTTGGTTATATACATCTCAGAACACAGCCATCTACAAACACGAACGTACATGTGGCACAAGATAAGCGAGTCCGAACAATTCCGATGGAAGCTTCTACATGATAAGGAATTTCACATCAGAGTTGAAATACGATGACTAACGAATCTAGAACATTCCATGAGTCACGTGATACAAATGTTCCTAATAAGGAAACTATGTCTGAAAGAAATAACTAAAATAAAAGAAATATGAAATAAAAGGATATATTCGTGTCAGGTCGTGACATGTGGATCCACCGGGGTGGCCGCGTGATAGAGAGGGCCTGGATGGCTGGGTTGAGCAGAAATGAGGTCTGAACCTCCTCTTCCGAGTAGGTGGGAGCCCCAGGGCTGAGACGGGAAGGGACAGAGGAGACCATGAGCTTGGTCCACGCAACGTCTTTGGTGATTAGGAGGGGGAAATTAACAATGGTGCTGAAGCAGGAGTGAATGACGGTGGTGACATTAGAAACAGTGGCCTCGGATGTACCATATGGGAGTGAGACAATAAGGTTCTGGCTCCGGTTCACGTGGATTCCAAGAAGTTTGACGTCTTTGGTGGAGGGTGATAACGAGAGTGCGTGGGTTAATCGACGGAAGGGTTCAGCAGGGCCGTTGATCAGGATTATGGCGAAGGGTTTGGCTTTGAAGGTAGTCTGCAAAGGCCTGACAATGAGGCGCACAGGGTTCAAGATAGGAGCTTTTGGGGTGAGGCTCTTGGGTCTAGACTGGGGGGAGATGAT
>JAYRCO010000283.1:0-32942 GCA_037042815.1 Ceratobasidium papillatum | reverse complement strand
GAGAAATGTGGGATGAATTTTCGACGCTCTTATTCCATGTTCTGCTATCGATAAAGTATTGTGGTAAAAACCAGATATGAATGTGATTAGACCAATAACAATATCTCTGCACGAGGCCAACATCTCTGATTTTAACATCTTATCTAACAGATTTCAATATGGCTAAACTAGAACTAGTGCCATTTCCTGTAAACACTTGGTCTTTGCTACATATAAAAGGCAGTAACATTTTGTGTCAAAAGTATCTTTGACACAACTTGTGTTGAAAGGGGAAGGGCTAAAATGTGACAGAATTATCAAAAAGGGGTCAGAAAATGTTGAAAGGAGAATAGCAAAAACACAAATTGTTGAATTTTGACACAATCATGTCAAAATTTAAGACATCCAGCTTGTGGAGAGAATATAAAGCAATTCCTTTACCCAGCGAAGATATATTAGAGTACACCTCAGAGCTAATTGACCAGTAGAACACCCCCAGAATTCATCAAAACGTAGCTATTTTTTGCCCGATTCTGCTGAAAAAGCCCACGGCCCACTCAGAGGACTGCTGTGGATATCCTCAGCTTCAGCGAGCACAGCAGCACGCCCAGCTGTTTGCGAGTAAGGATGCCAAACATAAATAACGTGCAGAAACCACTCACTGTCTTCCCAAGCCATAGGTCCCAGCTTTTCAGCTCGGATATAAGCGAGTGATCGGGAGCGAAAAAGAAGAGACACCATAAACGTATAGATATCAAACTAAGAGTATAACAAATATAGAAAATAAAAGCGAACCAATAACGAGCGAGAGTGGCGACGAGGTGGCGGGCTAAGCGCCGGTGGTTATGTGTTACGGCTGTGTGGCTGGTCGTAACAACTGGGAGAAAACGAATAGAGGTAATTCAGATTGCTCACAAATGGCCAACTACTCTGAGCTTGTCTTGTCTACTTGTCAATATGCAAGCGGATGTATAACTAATCTAACCAAACTAGCAAATAAATGGCATCCATTCATATTGCGGTAGTGTGTCTGTTCACATATTCCAGCTATTTGGAGCTGTCACTTCTATAGACTACCTCCTTCAAACCGTATCAACGCCAGGCCGAGAGCAAACTTTTGGACTGCATTCTATTCTAGAAGTGATATCGGATCTGAGATACATCAAAGATAGATATATTGTGGCTAAACTTGTTCAAAGGGCGTGCATGCGTTTATCATGTGTTGCCAGCTTTCATTATCGAACTGTTCGTAGTTGCGCTCCGGAGGTGTTGCGTTTACGTATCGATGCTGCCCAACAATATGAGGGAACGGTGGCTCATCGCCCGCCCAACCTCCAGATGCATAAACGTATCGCATGAAATAGTGCCATGTTGGATCTAAAGTAAGTGTTTCCGCATTTCCTACAACTAAGGAGATCGTTAGCTGATAGCTCATCCTTGTTTTTATCCGAATGTGTCCTACCAATCAAGAGGGCTTGAGCACGTGTTATCATAACTATGGACATGTTCAGTTAGTTTTCAGTCCCATGAAGTAGTACAGAGGCCGACTGACCATTCGTGCGACGCCAATTAGCCACGAATCCCAAAAATTTTGGGACGTCTTGAACCTCGTCCTCATCTACATCTGCTTGACTTCGTACAGCTGAAACGATGATTACGCGTCGCTCCTACGAGAGGATGTTTGGTCAGTAAGACGAAGCAACTCCCAGTTACAGCTTCTTGCCTGTCCTTGCCAATCTTCCGTAACCTTTACATCCACACTCCCATGGTTCTCTCTTCGTAAAAGTTGCATTATTTTGGCGCATTGCTGTCGGTAAGGTGATATGACACCAATGTCTCGACCCTCTGTCCAGTTATATTAAAACACACTCAATCGACTACGGCCGGAAGGAACTTACTTAGATGCAATCGTCTATCTGAAAGAAGTGTTTTGACATAGTGGCCCACAAGAGTAACCTCATCGATATTGAAGTAAGACGGCGACTTTGCCTCTTGCACGTTTTCCCCTTTTAGATAAGGCAACAATCAGAAAACTATCTGGGATCACACTGGATATGAATACATACCACATATAGAGTGAAAAATGATTGGGAACCCCGGTTGCGGAAGTTCTGAAAAACGCTCGAGACTCCTGCTTAGCACAGGATTTGCGCGGGCTTCCAGCTCGCTTTCGTAGAACGCGGTATTCGGGAACTGTAGGATAGCGGGATGGCTGCGGTAGTTCTCTAGAAGTTTAACGATCTTGGGATCACTAAAAATCGCTAGCACTTAGTTCACTGGGTTCGCGCTAGCAACAGGCACTTGCCCTTCGTTTTGACTGAGGGGTTCGTAGACTCGTAGCCTCATCAAGCGGTCCAGAAAGCTTATTTCCATGCCCACTTTCCCGCACTCCTTTGACTGTACAATCGGTCCAAGTTGCTTAGGCTGATACCCAATACAATCAGTCGCGGTGGATTTCAGTAACAACACAGCAAACACTTACGTCTCCGCAGATAATAACGTTTGTACTGGGACTGGCATTCTGCAAAATCGGAACCATGACTTCAGGCTCTGTCGCGTGTCCGGCTTCGTCTATGAATATATGGGTAAAGTGTTCTTTGACGCCCATTGCCTGGGGAACCGATGCGTAGTAGCAAGTCGAAGCGACAATGCGAAACTTCTCAAACTCGTTTTTAGCTGGGGACTTGAAGGTTTTGTCGACAATACACGAAAAATTGCGCAACTCAGTCGGAAGGGCGTCATACGCACGAGCAGGTGCGTTGAGTCGGAGAAGATCGGTTGCGGTATGCATGGCGGCGAGACGGAGGGCAATTAGATCAGTAGCTGTGTTGCTCGGGGCGCATACAAGGACTCGGCTGTTAGGATCCAGAGTTACAATTTGATGAATTGCTTCAATCAGCACTGTAGTCTTTCCCGTACCGGGCCTGAGCCACAATTGTTAAATGAGTATCAATATGTTCAAGGACGAAGATATACTTACGGGCCAAACAAAATGAAAGGGATGTCTCCGGCAGGTTGAGCCGCAATCTGTCGGACAGCAAGGGTTTGCTGCGCATTTCCTGCTACTTGACGGCCTAGACGCGCAGTGGACCGTCTGCTTGCATCACGCGGCATTCGGTGTTCGGCGTTCGGGAATAGAATACGCTCGTGTGGCAGGGATTTGTTGATCGAGTCGTGCATTCGCCGCAATAGGAGTCGATTGACCATGAACCGCACATCCCATCGTTGATTCGTTACTCCAGGGAAGTCCTCATGCATCCGCAGAGTGACAGTTGACTGCTGAACCTCCTTGACATATCCTCCGTATAAGCGAGCTCTGCGCACTACTCCGGGAGCTTTGATGGCAACAACGTCAGTCACAATGAGAGAAGGGCTAACGAATAGCACGATTAGCGCTGTAGACAACGAAAGCAGCCAGACACGCGTACCGCTTTTCGAGTAGGCCAGGAACATTAAGCCTGATAATAAAATTTCAGTACCGATTATGATAGGGAAGGCATATCACATACGAGTAATCAAGTCCAGAGGCTTGGCGAATAGGTACGTTCTGCATATCATACATCTTCAAGTCATACCTATCAAAAACGAATTGGTTAGTGTGCCGTAAAGAGTCGCTACAACCCCACTTACTCAGTTTGCAGCTCCTCGAATCGTAGAAGATGCGTCCAGTGCTCTGCATATGTATTGATGTCCAGGGGGGTTGGTAGCAGCGAACGCATGTATATCTCAAGGTCCGCCGACTGGTGCCGGCTGATCTCGATGTCAATTTCGTCTCGGTATTCGTCTGGTATATCATAAAACCCAAGTTTCATAAAGTCTGGGTTCGAGACCGTGGGTTTTCCCTTTAACATCCTACCCCTGTGCCAATTGTCCGTATCTGGACGCTTTTTCCTCGTAAAACGGGCAATGGGCTTCAGTTGGTTGTGATCCTCCGGAACTCCAATAATGGCTTTGAGTTTGTGTCCTTTCGTGTTCACTTGGTCTTCCCCATTGGAAAATTCTAGGAGGATACGGGCCATGTGCACTCCACGTCGCAGGTCATTTGGGTTGAATTGAATCCGGAGCTTAAAGCAACCAGGTGAGACTCTTGTCTGTCCCACAACCGTAAATCTAAAAGGGTGTTCTAATAGGTTTCAAAGGATTATTGAAGGGATCATACCCTTGAGCGCTACGCGCACGAGACTTTTTGGTGGGCTTAATCTCGGGTATTAAACTCATTGGAATCACCTCGAGATCACCATACTGATTGCAGTCGACCTCAACCTCGCGTATTTCTGGGTTGATGGTCTGGCCTTCAGCCTTGCGTATGACTTCGAAATCGACGAGGTAGGGACGCCTGACCGGACTAAGCTCCTCTGGATCAGGCTCATTGGCTGGATCAGGTTGCTGGGGTGCAGCGATAGCACGTGGTGGCGGAGCAGGTCGCGATGTTCTAACGCACAACAGCCACATCAGCTCAACTTTGCGCGTCAATTAGTGAATTTAACTTGCCCGCGTCGAGGCTGCGCGCCACCTCGAGGGCGGTTTGTTTGGGATCGAGCTGCCCTCTGGCCAGCTGGAGCATTAGGAGCTGAATGACCAGTCTGAGCACGAGTCTGGGTGCGAGGACGCGTTGGTTGGGTTTGTGGACTTGACAAGCTCAGCCCCGCCATCTATCGACAAGGCGAATGTCCCATAAGCACTATGTATAGTTGTCAACTGGTCCGAACAAGACTAACCTGGGCAGATAATGAACCCGCTGATTGTGCTGCCTCTCTGTGACGACGTCCTGCAATGTGGGCTTCATGGTCTCTAGGCCCAGAAAGGGTTATGTTGCATATGCGACAAACGATTGGCATGTCTGAAGCGGTCGTTGTTGAGGCTAACTGATAGTGGCTATCCACAACGTTGCCACTTGCCAGCGCTTGTCCGGTACTTTATACGTAAGCTGATGTAAGTATTTTTTTGTCTCGGTCCACACACACCAAAGCAAATCTTATCCTAACCAGCAGTTCTCAGCCTCAGCGTTACACGTGAGGATGAATCCCTATTCCGATTTACGACATATGGATTTTCTTCAAAATCATAACCAATCTACTTCAGGCCCCTTAAGTTTCAAGCAAAAACTATCTAGTGCACATGTACATCCCTGTTCACAAAATACTTAAGTTGAGTCTCAATACATAGATAATCGTTGTCTATAGATGGCCTGTTTTATGCTCTATCAAAAAGGCTCTGCCGCTTGCATCAGTGCTTTCCATCGCGAGTCATCAAAATCCACATAGTTCCTTATAGGTTGAGGTTTGCCCAGGAATATGTTGTCCGTGAGCTTTGAGGCGTAACCTGACTCGTCGCCTCTCCAGCCTCCAGAGGCATGAACATAGTGGAGGAAAAAGTACCACGCTGGGTCGAGTTCGAGGGTTGCCGCGTTCCCAATAACTAACAGCCAAGTAAAATTTTCGTATCTCATTTGGATAGGAGTTACCTACCGATCAGTAACGCTTGAGCACGAGTCAGTGTGACTAAAACAGACCAAGTTAGCAAAGCAATGTGCCATTTTTTTCAGTTCACTCACCGTTGGTACGCCTCCAGTTCGAAACGAATCCCAGAAACTCTGCGGTATTACTTTCTGGGAGCTCCGGATCACTTCGCACTGTCGAAACGATAATAACTCGTCGTTCCTAGAACACTTAAATCGTATCGTGTTCCAGAAAGATCTTAAGAAAATAGGCTTACCTGCCCTTGCCAGTCTTCTGTGACTTTGACATCTACCGATTCATGCCGCTCCTTCCTCAGAAGCTGCCTAATCTTGATACACTGCTGTCGATACGGAGATATGACACCAATATCCTGACCCTCTATTTTCCAATTGAAGCGCCAGGTCGGCCATCGAAAAAGGGACACTTACTGAGGCCAAGTCGACGATCTGAGAGAAGCGCACGCACATAGTGCTTCACAAGAGTTGCTTCGTCAATGTTAAAGTAAGAGGGAGATTTTGCTTCTTGAGTATTATGCCCTTTATGGCTGGTTTCAGTCATTTGCTCATGTGATCGATGATATGAACACGTACCGCATACAGAGTGAAATATAATCGGGAATCCTGCCTGAGGGAGTTCGGAGAAACGCACCAAACTTTGTGTAATTATGGGATCAGCTTTGTACTCCAGCTGGTTCTTGTAAAATGCAACGTCGGGGAACCTAAGAATGGCAGGGTGACTACGATAGTTTTGTAACAATTTGACAATCCTCGGATTCCTAAAAAACATGAATTTAGCCTCAGATAGACATAATGTTTGCTGAATAGCGCACCTTTCATTCGGGTCCTGTTCGCTGTAAACTGGCAATTTCATGAGGCGGTCCAGGAAGCTTTGGCCCAGGCCGAGTTTTGAACATTCTTTTGACTGAACGATTGGCCCAAGTTGCATGGGCTACACCAATAAACAAAACTATCAATCGCATGCACAAGAGCTACATGAAGTGATCTACTCACGTCTCCGCACATTATAACGTTGGTTGCTGAACCGACGTTTTGCAACACCGCAACCATGACCTCAGGCTCCGTTGCATGTCCAGCTTCGTCCACAAATATATGAGTGAAATGGTTCTCAATTCCTAGCGCTCGAGGGATAGACGCATAGTAGCAGGTAGATATAACCATTCGAAACTTCATGAGCTCGTGTTTCGGGGGTGATTTGAACTTTTTGTCCTCTATAACCGAATATCGACGTAGATCAGGTGGGAGAGAATCAACAACTCGTGCGGGTGCATTCATTCTCAAGAGCTCATTGGGATTGTGCATCTTGGAAAGGCGAGCCGCGATGAGATCGGTAGCAGTGTTACTTGGAGCGCATATAAGCACCCGGCTCTTGGGGTCTGCGACAATAACTTGATGGACGGCTTCAACGAGTGCAGTAGTCTTGCCTGTACCAGGCCTGGAATCATATAAAGCAAATATAAGCAAGATGCCTAGAGCTGAACGTGTCAACTCACGGTCCAAATATTATGAATGGGACATCTCCCGGAGATTGTGCCAGAATCTGCCGAATCACCAAGCTTTGCTCGTAATTTGCGGCAACTTTGCGGTCTAGACGTGGGCTGGAGCCAAGACCTCCTGAAGGTGGCTTCCTATTAGAAGCTTGTGGAAATAGAATACGTGTATAGGGCCCAGATTTATTAATCGCATCGTGCATGCGTCGAAGGAGAAGCCGATTTACGGTAAACCGAATATCCCAGAGTTGGTTGGATACACTGGGAAAGGTCTCGTGCATCCGTAGAATGACACTAGATTGTTGAACTTCGGTCACGTATCCTCCGTGGGGGAGCATAATCCGAGCTGATCCAGGTTCTTTCATGGCGACAAGGTCCGTAACGATCACAGAGGGACTGAAATAAAGTGTTTAGCATGTGCATGCTTGAGATTCAAACTAAGTAGCGCACCGTTTCTCTGATAGACCGGGAATGGTTAACCTTTTTTGAGGGATGTCAATCGTGATTCGCCTTGAGCGTGCAGTAGTACCTACGAGTAGTCAAGCGCTGAGACATGTTGAACCGGAACTCGCTCCATATCGTACCTCTTCAAGTCAATCCTAGTTGATGAAAATGTGTTAATATAATGTTTAAGTTTTCGGGAGATATACTAACTCTGCTTGAAGCTCTTCGTGCCATAGCAAAGTAGTCCAATACTTTGTATATGTAGTGATATCTAAGGAGGTCGGCAACAATGATCTAAGGTGGATCTCGAGAGCTGCTTTCCCTGGGCGGCTATGTTCGATGCCAAACTGACGGCGAAACTCTTCTGGTATATCATAGAATCCCAGCTTCATAAAGTCTGGAGTCGACACGGTAGGCTTTCCTCGAAGCATTTTGCGTCTGTGCCAATCGTTTTTATCAGGAGACTTGCTCCTTGTAAAAGGAGCAATGGGTTTGAGTTCGTCGTGGTCCTCTGGAGCTCCGACAATCGCCCTAAGTCTATGCCATTTGGTGTTGGTGTTGATTCCGCTGACAGCATCCATACAAAGTCGGACGACATGTACTCCTCGTCGCACGTTGAGGGGACTGAATTTGATATACACCCGAAAACGACCAGGCGAGAGATAATCTTGCCTCACTATCTGAAATCTGGAATCATAAAGATAAGACGTATTTCGCAAAGATCGGTCAAGCGCACCCTTGAACACTCTGTTCGCGAGATGTTTTGACTGGTCGGATGCTGGCGTTCAGAGACTCTGCGCCCGTGGAACCGGCAGACGGATTACGTGTGAACTGTACTTCGACATCCCGTGTAACAGGACCAGAGTCTGTATTGCGCACGACACCAAAATCAATCAAGTACGGCGCCTGACGCGCGTTCTCGTCAAGGTTGTCGCGGCCGGTCTGGTTCGATGGTTGCCTCGGCTGATGAGATGTGCGTGGTGGAGGCGTGGAACGAGGCGCTCTAAGTACAGCGGTTATCTTATATTTTCCAACAGTAACGTTGAGCTTACCCTCCCCGAATTGGTGCGCCACCCCGAGGACGGTTGGTTTGGGGGTTGGGTACCCTTTGGCCACCTGGAGTGTTTTGAACTGGGGTGCGGGCTTGGTGTCGCGTCTGACGAGTTTGAGAGTTGTTTAATCCCATTCCTCGCATCTTTAAGTCGTGCTTTAAAGTAAATATTCTGAGCTTTATGTTTGATTGGGACACAGACCTGTGCAGATAAAAAGTTCGTCGATCGCGCCACCTCTGATCGATGGGATTGTCCAGCAAGATGTTGTTCATATGGTATAGGTCCAGAGAGTGTAATATTACATACACGACAGACAATCGGGGCCGGCATAGCTGAGGATGATTGAAGTCAAAAATCAAGATTCTTAAGCGATCGTGGCAACACCGGCACTTGTCTGACATGTATCTATTTTGTGTAAACTGACGTAAACAAAACCTTGTCTGAGCTCCCTGCCACCATCAGCAATAGAAACAGGACTTTATCACTTTCACTCCCTAACTAAACATCATCGAAGTGGAAAAACATAACGGGAAAAACTTGAGACTTCAATAATCATTCTTGCAGCTAAAGGCTTGACCTCAAGTTCGCCCCTCAACTCGCAAGCCTTCTTTTTGACTCACCTAGAGATCTGGAACTATGTCCAACGCGACAGCTCCTCCCGACCTTACCGCCTCGGGTAGTCCCGAGACTATTATTGAATTTCTATACTATGCTGTCAACAGGCGAGAAAATTCTGGCTCTTGTAACGGCACCGAAATGAAGACTAATTCTGACGAAAAGCATTCTGTTCTACCGTGGTGTTTACGAGTCCGAGGACTTTCGGGCCGTAAGCAATTATTCAATTTTTGAGCCATCCTTGAGTTCAATTTTGAAACTAGGTCACCAAATACGAACAAGATCTAGTCATTACGCGGGACGCGGAAGTCACCAAATTTCTAGACAGGTTCTTTAAGCAAGTAGAACGTACGTACGCGCGACTTTGTGCGACTTCATTTCGCATAAATCGTGTTTTTCAGAATGGCTAGGTCAGAGCCTCATCCATAAAGTGATTCTTGTCATCATCTCTAAGGATACTGGCAAAACATTGGAGCGTTGGGTCTTTAACCTGGAGCCACACACAGGGTAGGTCCTCTCTGTTAACTTTTTCTGTCGGTCCTAACGAACCTCGATCCCGCCTCTAGTCCTGCACACCTTGACAAAGTTCAACTCAAGATACAGTCTTCGCTCAAACAACTTAAAGCAACCATTCCCATTTTTCCTGACATCAACGAGCCTACTGTATTCAACCTGCTCGCCGTGGCGAAAGACGATTCCTCTCATCCTCTCGGTAAGACTGTCGAAAGATGGACAGATGCCCACCCCCATGCAATCCCTGCCGATGTACGAGACCAAACAGCTCTTCGCGGGTTCAATACAAGCGACACAAAGCTGGACATGAATGTGATCTATGTAGAGCAGTAAAGTCTTTATAAACAAATCTATTTTTTTACCCAACAAAAGACAAGCAAGTACACATCAAAGCCAACCGACTGATGCAGCACGTTTAAACCTAATTGATCCCCCCCCCCCCTCTCCCAAGCTTAAATCAGTTAACCTGCAATCACCCTTTGTTCTGTTCCGCCGAAAATGCCCACGGTCCGCTGAGAGCGCCACCATGGATAGCCTCAGCGTTAGCAAGCACAGCCGCACGTCCACCTGTTTGCAAATAAGTACGCCAGGCACAGATAACAAACGAGATCTACCCACTGTCTTGCAAGGCTATGGGTCCCAGCTCTTCAGTCCGATATCCTTGAGGTTGGAACTGTGGGTTAGGCATCGCTTTCATATTGTAGATCCCCACAGCTGCTTGAGCGCGCAGCTTCAACTTCGTGAAGATCGACGGGACAGGCATATACCATGGGTCGTTTTCGGCACTGCGCACAGGGCAGATGAGTACGGGATAGGACATGAAGAGGCAGGACGTACTATGCAGGATGCAATCGATATTCCACCTGAGGCTCTCCTGTCTTTCCAGTAAACGGACAGGCTTCAACACCAACAGGGCATACCCCAGCTTTCGTGAAATCCTGGTACTGCAGAGGAACATAGATCATCTCCTTGAATCGGGGAAGACACAAATATCGTGTATAGAACCGATGGGTGCCTAAAACTAGGCTGACAACCTTTGCAACCCACGCAGGAGGCTTTGGTTGCCTGACAGTTGTTCAGTAGGGTTTAGAGGATAAACGAGTTAAATACGTACATAATCGACTCGAGCAAACGATCCGAGCATAAAGAAGCAACGGCGTGCCTACCAAAAGGTTTGGCAAAATCCGGAACGTGGTGCAGAAGCAGATTGGTAGTTAGAACAGCGACATCTCTATTGATAGTCGAGGGTTTCATGTTTGCCTGTTCATATTCCTACGTCGACAAAGTATACGGTTATCAACCAGAATATTTGATCGTTGATAAATACAAACCTCGCACCAGGTTTGCATATCCTCAAGAGTCTCTGGGATATTCTCGATCTTCATTCGACGGCCGATTTCTGACCAGTAAACGAAATATCCCTACACCCAATTGGGAACAAGCTACGGCTAGTACGATAGAAAACATACCTGTCTTTCCATAGGTGTAAGCTCTCGCCATCCACACAGCTTCGTCCACACAGCCGGTTCAAGAATGAACAAAGAAAGAGTGTAAAGATAATCATCATTGCTCTAAACGTAGGTCGTTAGAAGGTACGCTCTTATGTTTTTGGACTTAACATACAATTTTGTATTTTGAGTGCAACCAGTTTGTTCGAGCCACCGCGATCGCGCCTCTGGGGTCCTTATAATTGGGCTTTGTTGTGCGACCCGAGCCGGGACCTGTGATCGGAACGTTGATCCAGGTCGCAATCAAAAGAGCGGTCTAGATACCGGCACATGTCAGCACATAGATAAAGTAGGCAACCAGCTTCTTACGTCAACAAACCGCCGGCTCGCGCTGGCTTCTTTGGCCAACTGACCCGTTGACAGCAAAAGTTTGGAAATAGATTCCTTTGGTGCTCCTGTAAACTTGTGACAAAGGGGGATAAAACCGCTTAGCTTACAATTCCATATGTTTTGAACAGGGCAAACTCTAGACTTTTTTCAACCATATACGGCATATCTGAAGCAGAGGATATCCGCAGTATGTCCTGTGCCTCTGCAGGCGTCATCGGGTAGTCAGAAGGACTTGAGCCATCGCCCCCTTTACGGAGAGTATGAGTGGACAGATAAGCTCTGAGTTTGTGATTGATAACCCGGTAGCGCATGAACCGCACCAGAGCCAGATAGGCAACGGCTCCGAATATGCCATACGTGACGAGAGACTTATTTTCGTAGTAGTTGAGCTTCCCAAACGTCATGGCACGCGAGAAATGTCAAGAACGAACGCGAGGTGGTGGCCGAGTTTAGATCAAAAGCGGCCAACGTGGGGTTCTTCCAAGTACAGCCCGTCACTGAGAAGGGATGCCCCACGTGAGGGTGATTGGTCTTGTTCATGTTTGTTTCTGATTCAATTCCTATGCTATCCCCATTCACTTGTTCATATTCAAGGTACTGGTCTAACAGCACATTCACGAGAGCTTCAAGTTGGAGGGTACAATCTAAGGAAACGGTTAGCGATTTATATGTGTGTGCCATCAATATAAAACTCGCCTCGATCCAATAACTACCACATTTGGAATACATCAGTCGACATAGAATATAAAATAGGCATGTACTTACCCATCGGGGTCCAAGATGAATGCTGAACGAATCATGTTAGGGAGCTGCTTCGCATCGTAGATCGATGCTAGAGCTTACCAATGTGGCGCATTTTTCCATCGGAAGGACGTTTCTTGAAGTTGACTCCTAATGTCTCGAACCTCTCACAGGCTTTCTCAACGTCATCGACGGCAATAGCAATGTGACCAAATCCTTTCCCAGGGTCGGTATTTCCAGATGCGTATCCTTGGAAGTTGGCGTCACTCTCGGTACCGTGGTTATGAGTGAGCTCAAGAACGCCTAGGATCCAGAGACAATGTTAGATAGAGCAGTACCATATACGGAAGCAACAGACCTTCCCTAGTGAACCGAGACTGAGCCTTTTCTTCAGTGGTCGCTTTCCCGTCGGAGTGGTCATATGCAAGAAAGTAAAGCGTGAAGTCCGAATTTTCACTGGTCGAGATCAATTCCATGCCTAATACTTCGGTGTAGAACTTGATCGAGGCCTTTGGATCCTTGACCCGGATCATCGTGTGGTTGAACTGGCGACGAGTTTCAGAGCATGTAGTCGTAGATTCGTCATCTAAAAGGTCATCTATCACCTACCTTGAAACCAGCCGTCTCTGCCGATCGTGTCATACTTGAGGATATCTACAAAGAATATGAGTCCAAAATCCTATCGCCAGCCGGTTTATCTGGACATACTATTGCTGACTCAAAGATGAGGTTGGGAGAAGAGATTGATGTCAGTGCCAGGGCTTATATAACATGACGCTGTCATGTTGTGACATGTTGACGTTAGCACGGTCTGCTCTTGACCTTCACCGCGGCTTGTGGAAATCTCCATCTGGACTGGCCATGCGCTATATATATCATCTCTTAACGCTCACTCTGGGGTCCTTCTCGCCACGCTTGCGTTCACGCGGTGTGCAAACTTCAGGGGATCTTCCTTCGTTCGCGCTAACCTATGCGCCGATTGTTCATCTCCATTCTCGAGAAAGGTTTTGGCCTTCAGATCCATCTATACATCTCAAGCATGTCACAGCCAAACTCCAGGATTTTTCCAACGATACTTCGGCGCCGGTTCCTCTGACAGTTTCAAACTTAAACTATCTTAACAGTAACGAAAATGTGTACTTGACTGGCAATGGCAATGTGGAAGATGAGCCAAAATGGCTCCGGAGTACCTACGGAAAGCCAGGCTATCATAGAAGGAGTGCTGCTCCATCTGCTATTATCGCAGTAGACAAGGTGCGAAACATTTTCATGACACCTATGTATGATCTGACGTGATGTATCAGAGTGAATCGATAGGAGAGGGCTACGTTGACATCTTCTATCCGTTTTTTTACAGTATGTGATATCATGGCGTTGCATAGTTATACTTTATCTCACCAGAAATAGGTTACAACAGGGGAAATAGCTACAATGGTTCGGTCTATGGGGATCACGTCGGTGACTGGGAGAACATCATGATCCGTTTTTTCAATGGGGAACCTCAGGCGGTTCACTATTCCCAACACTCTGATGGTCCTGCCTACACGTATGCTGCCACTCCTAAATCCTCTCTACGCCCCGTTTCATACTCTGCTGTTGGATCCCACGCAAACTACGCGACTGTTGGGGCACACAATCATTCGGCCAATTTTGGATACCTTACAGATCACGCCAACGCTGGGCCAGCCTGGGTGAGCAAAACACTCACAAACACGAATGAAAAGCATGTTCGTCGTTGCTAACGCTTGGGTTGTGAAACAGGATGTTACACTCAATTATCTGGCGTATTGGTATTCACCTAGCAGGGGATTCGTTGGCGCTACTGGAAACAATGTCTCAGGCTCTTGGCTTGATTTTGTTGGTGCGTTACTTCTGGTCTTCTTGAAACACGTATTTTACTCACATTTTGTTTGTACAACGCAGGACACTGGGGTGACCAACAGTATCCTGACTCCGACCCGCGTCAGGCATCCTTGGAGGGGCAGTATCGCTATACCAGTGGTCCGCCTGGTCCCGTGGGGCACAACTTGATGAGGACAACTCTCTGCCAATACAGCGACTGCCCTGCCAATTCGTCTTTGTAATAGGCGTGGATATGTGCCAATACTAGAAACTATACATTCATAATACAGGCAAGAGAAACGTAATGGATGTAAGGACTGTAACTTGTTACTCCATGTTGCAATAACTGTACGCAAACGGATTATGCAAGCTCCGCTCACTCGGAAGTAAAAGTATTATGCAGGAACCAGTACACCAATGGATATATGTCTCTATCAGTAATATCGCAGTATGCCTCTTTTCGCTTTCCTACGAATTTCAGTACAACAACATCTCCAGCCCAGGGATACCCCGGCTGGCCACCAATCATGCTACTAATGCACCGATTCGGGACGCTCCCATCAACGCTGAAAGTCGAACGATAGAAAAGGTGCAAGGGACGGCGTAGGAGGGTACCATCAGTTTGCTTCTCAAAGATATGGCTCGCTACTTCGGTATGTTGCCCGAATATCTGTATCAGATCAACGACTGGGGGGTCATGTCCGCTTGTGGCTGTCTGTGGCCACAGTGGAACTAAAACGAACGATGGATTCGCTGAGTTTGCTCCGAGATAGAGAGCTTGTACAGTTTCTGGGGCTGGGGTTGGAGTTGGAGTTGGTTCCAGTGCCCTAATCACAAGCAAAGTACATGCATGAAGAACTGAGACTTAGTGGGCGGAACGGGAAACTTACGAAGAAGACATATCTCCGCCCCATGAGAAGTAGACCATACATTGGTTGGAACAGAAAATAAAGGGGTTGAAGATAAGTGGCAAAGTGTTGCTCGTGATTTCATGACCACAGTAGCTGCACAAGCTCATGTATGCACCAGTAGCCTTGCTTTAGGAAACAAAATGAATTACGGAGGATTTTGTGAAGGAGTGAGGGAGTGGTCTGTGCAGCAATGTTGGCTTGGGTGGCTACGTATTAATAAAAACTCGATGCACACGCAGATCGCCGCTCACTGCTCACTGCATTAGACGTTTTTGGTTGATGGGCGGAAACTCGTAATGAGCCACACCGCGTAGCAATTAGTGGCGCCGAAGTAATGGGTATGTCTGACTCAGGCAAGATGATTCGTTTTTGTTCAGTGCACTGCAGCACTCCTCGTTTTCTCGAGCCAAATAAGCCGCGCTATATGTGGGTTCGAGCAAACTTTGTTTTTGACAGCTGGCTGTGCAGGCTGTACATCGAGCGCTAAGAAAATTGGTCGAAAATAAGGTAGTTTTATTTACTATCTTCACCAATCACTACAAGTAGGGACACAACGGAGTTTAGGCAAAGATGGACATGCGAGGATCGATGTCAGCCGGGTTGTTGAACTGTGGAATGCAGTGTTAGATTTCAGTCGTTTTGGAAGTAATTTGACGAGATAACGTACGCGAATCCCTTGGTTGAGTGAGCTAATCTCCTTAATCTGCTCCTCAGTCAAGTTGAAATCTGTCGAAGCCAAATTCTGCTCCAGGCGCCCTTGGTTGTTGCTCTTGGGAATGACAGCAATCCCACGCTGGCTCGCCCACCGGAGCAAGATTTGTGCGGGAGCTAAAATGAAGTCGTTTAGGAACAAATTCATTGATCTGGACCCTTTGTACTTACTCTTGTTGTGGGTCTTGGCTGCCTTTGTGATCACGTCGTGGTCGTCTAGCAGTGATTTAACGCCCTGTCCCATGTTGAGCTCTAGGAAACTCTGCGGGCCGAATGAAGAGTAAGCGGTAACTGCCAGTCCGAGGGTGTGGGCCAGCTTGACGAGCGGCTCTTGGGTAAGGTATGGGTGGTGCTCGATTTGAAGGACTTGAGGAGGAATACGAGCGTAGCGGAAGATGTCGATAATAAGAGCTCCCTGCATGTTGCTATATTGCGAGTGTAAATCCCAAAGTTGGGGTCTTCGATAGAAAATGAACTTACGAAATACCAATGTTCTTGGCTAATCCCGCATCGGCGAGCTTTTCCATCTCAATCCAGGTCTCTTGGATAGGGGTGTTTTCTGTACCGAACGAGTCATCCATCAATATGCGGGCTCATACTTTCCCCGAAATCGGCTTGACTCACGCAGCTCAATAGTTTTGCCGTCGTCACCGAACCACTCAGGTGGGTAACGCTTCGCGGGGTCGACATACTTGAGAGAGACGGGGAAATGGATCAAAAAGAGGTCGAAATAGTCGAGGCCCCAATCGGCTAGTTGCTTCTTTGCGAGGACTGGGACGTGCTCTTTGGCGTGGAAGGTGTTCCAGAGCTTTAATAGCCGAGTATCGTCAGTCCTGTTCTATGATCCTAGTCATTGAAGCAAAAGAGAGCTGCGTACTTTGGATGTGATGAACAAATCTTCACGCTTCACCAAGCCATCCTTGATCGCGCGGGTAACACCCTCTCCAGCTTGCTTTTCGTTCCCATAATCTCCAGCACCATCTAATAGCCGGTATCCACTCTTGATCGCATTGTAGACCGTCTAGATGAGGAAGATGGCATGTCGGCGTCAAAATGTCAAAGAAAGCTACAGTATTTTTCTTACATCAGCGCAGGTAGACTTGGTGACTTTCCAGAGACCAAATCTATGGTTCAGGGACGGTCAGTAAAGGCAGAAGGATGAGTGGGAGTAGTCGTACCCAACGAGGGGCATCTGTAGATGGGTAGATCAGTTGACTGTATGCTCCCCAATACTGGAGGTTCACCCACCTTTTGCCCAGTGCGCTTCAGCGTAATCGAGGCCATCGTGATAGTAGTATGTGAGTGGCGCGTGAGGAGGTGAGAGCGTAGAGGGAGTTGTGGTCTGTACTGTACAAAAATCACCAAAGCACGAGTTATATAAGGTGGCCGGAGGTAATAGCCCAAACGGGGCAGCCTCGGATAAAAAACGCCTAATCGAGCCGGACTCAGCACTCTTGCGCGATCCTATCGCTCTGTCATTCCATAGAAGGCTTCGCGTCGCTCGGTCTAAACGACGAATTCGTTCTCCGCGGCGGCGGTAGGAAAAATGTCTAGGACTATCAGGCCGGATCTCGGGAAATCATTAACACTTATCATATTTTCATTCAAATTAAAGCCAGTAGGTATTCAAGATGATTCTAGAACAAAATTATTCAACCAGCAGTCAAGAAGGGGGCATAGGTAACACTAGATCACACCCGAGAACCGTAACCGGACAGCGCTCTTGTTTAATACAAAGGATAAGAGGATACACCTGTGACACTCACGCACGAGTCACTCTAATTCTGACCCGAATATTTGAACAGATCTTGTATGATGACATATGCGAGCTCGCTTTCGTTGACACCATGGGTATTCATGATTGGGCGGATACGGTGTCCGACAATTGCTGGTAGGCTAGGGTACTTCTGAGGCGTGTACCCCATCTGTAAACACATCAACACGTGAATTTGAGTCAATAGAAACGATATAGATCATCACGTACCTCGGTCAACTTCAATGCAACTCGCTTCGCAAGATCTTGCTGGGGAGGCTGAGCTGGCATATACGAAGGCCCGTGATGCGAAGCTCCATATGCGTCCGGCTGCAAACCATGGTATGACTCTGTCCGGGACGCAACAGACGGCGGGGCGTGGAACCTCTCGGGGCTCGCATTCAACGACTGCCGTCTACGCCTCGCTCGTTCGAATCCAGGAGTCGTCGCCTCCTCACGCACAGGAGATACAGGTGCCGTCACCGCCGATGCGCTCGGAAACACGGGCATGAGTGTGACTTGACCGAGGCCCTCGGCATATACAGTGCTCGAACGTTGCGAGTGTGAGTTGGCATACGGCGCCGCCGACCGCGGGTTCTCATACGGGTTCTCAACATACTGCCGTTCAGCTTCGTACGGGCGCGGCGGGACGATGTTTCCAAGCTGGTTCTTCAAGTCGGCAATGTTCGGATCTGTGCTAGCCCTATCGACCCCACATATCGTCAGTGTGTTATATGCAAAAGGACATCAAAAGATAAGACTTACGCAGCTTTCATCCTTCTCCTTTCAGCCTTCGCCGCCGCACGTTCCTCCATTTCCTTCTTCCTCTCAGCCTTCTCCAATTTGTACAGCTCCCTTTGAGACTTGTAATGCTGCCTTGCATTCTCCATATCTGCCTTGGTAGCTGCCGAGTTTGCTTGGTTCGGGTTCGCAAGCACAAGCCCGCCCTCATGAGAGCTTCGCCTAGCAAATCCAGGCGTGATCGGGCTGTCATCGGTCTCTTCGCCAGGAACAACGGGCGGGGGAACCACCATACGAGCCTGGGGTGGGACATACGACGGAGGCACAATCTCAAAGTCTCCAGGGGGCGGACGGGACCGGGACCGAGCATGCGCAGATCGGTCGGGTGATCCACCAGACTTGGCGTAGCCGTATCCCGACGAGGCGGTGGGTGGCGTAGTCCCAGTGGAGTAATCTTCACGCGTGAGGTTTGAAGCCGGGTATTTGGGGCGTGGCACGTTGATGATAGGCACACCCGCCTGCCTTCCACGGTTCGAATATTCGAAACTACTTCCGTACTCGGTGGGTGGGACGCCAAACTCGGGCTCGGCGGGATTGACAGGCGTCGGTGTGACAGACGGGGTCGGTACACGGGGCTCAAGCTCCATGTTGTGAGGTACATATGGAGATGCGGCGGGACGGTGTGGAAGAATCTTGGTTAGGAGATCGTCAACCGAAGAAACGATTCGGAGCATCTCCGGAGAAAGGTTTCGGTGGCCAAAAGCGGCGCTAAGAGCGCCTGGGGCCGGGCCTTGAGCAAAAGTCTCGCGGATAGCTATCAATAAACGTAGTGTGATCAGTCGGTGCGGAAGTATTTAAAAAAAAAAAGCGGGAAAGAACCTACCATCGAGAAGATCACGTTCACTATCCAGGATTCGCTTGAATGAGCCGAGCAGATCAGCGACGTCATTGCACACCTGGGAGGTACTGTCGGCGGGCCGTACCGGTGTCACCGGAACGCTGCGTCCTGGAGTCGTAGGCGCGTGACCAGATCCATTAGGATAATTCGACGAGCTCTGCCCATTCTCTGAGAGCAAATCTGAGTCAAAGAACTTCTTGGGTGCAGGAGTCGGAGGGTAGATCTTAGAGTTCGGACGAGAAGATTTTCCTGTGCTCTTCTCGCTTTTACTCCTGGTCGACACCTTGCGTGGACGAGGCTGCGACTGTGCTGGAGGCGCATCTGTCCCAAACACGTTAGCCCGAGCAGCCTCAATGCGTGCACGATAGGCATCTTCGTCCTCCTGCTCAGACTCTTCTTTCTGCTGCTGGACATGTTGCCACTCGGAAGATACGTCTGAGTTCTGGTGGGCATGTCGCGGAGGCTCGTAGCGGCGCTGTTGTTGTTGCTTCTCCTCAGCCTGGAGGCGCTCACGCTCGCGTTCCCATTCGTATTCGCGCTCTGCTTCGCGGCGAGCCTCCTCGGTAACCGCCCGAGCTGCAGCTTCTGCCGAATAGCGCGCATTCTCCTGGCGTTCTCGTTCGGCCTCCCTCTCCATCGCCATCATTTCTTCCTCCTCGATCCGTCTGTCTTCCTCTTGTTGGCGCTCTGCCTCGCGCTCTGCCTCACGCTCGCGATGCGACTTTTTCTTGCTCTTCTTTCCGCTCTTTGGCACCGACGTGGTAAATGCGGGTGACGCTGCATAGGAGCTAGCACGATCGGCAACCATCGAATCCATCTGAACCGTCGGGCCTACAGGTGGGGGAACAAGTGTACTCGGACGTGCGGTCGATCCACCAGATGGGTTCCGTGTAGACGCAGCCGTGGTGGAAGCAGTTGGAGCCCCACCTTTGCCCGAAAGACCTGGGCGCATATTGCCAGTAGCGATGCTGGCGGGGGGTCCCCATGGAGTAGCGGGCGGTTTGGTGGACGTGGGAGTTGTAGCGCTGGCACCCCAAGTAGGCGCCTTGGCGTTCATCTCGATATTGTTCGACGCCCAGGGATTGGATTTAGCTTCGGGGTCCACTGGTGGAGAACTGGGAGCAGGCTGAGAGTTGTGTTGGGCATTGTGTTGTGTATTGTGTTGTGTATTGGGTTGTGTATTGGGTTGTATATTGGGTTGGGAATTGGGTTGAGCAGAAGTGGTGGTCGAGCTCTTCCCCCAGAAACCAGGGATGGGCAACCCCCAGCCACTCGACTTGGCAGCAGGCGGGCTCTCTTGTGTCTGGTGTTTAGCATTGAATCCACCTGGCAGTTCGTCTTTTTCCTCCCTATCGTCCTCGGGCTCGGTCGCAGATCCCGCCAACGGGCTCAACGCATCTGCAAACGTAGAATAGCCTGAAAGGCGAAGCTTGGTTGGGTCTCGTTCGGCTTCGTCTTCGGCGTTGAAACCCCACTGGCTCCCGCCTCCGACAGTGCTAGCGGCCATCGTGCGAGCATCGCGCATAAGAAAGTTATCTTCACTCGGATCTTCCATATCTGGATCAGGTATGCCATCATTGAGATTGCGAACAATAAACTTGTGGGGAACGTTCGAGTCCAGGTCGTCCTCGTCGAGGGATGAATAGTATTCCTTGAGCTCTGCCTGGGACGAAATGGTGATTTTGTCGCCGTCCGGGTCAAGATAGGACAACGCGACAGCTGCGTGAGGGATACCACAGACATCGCCAATCTTCCACGAGAGCTCATGCCACGAGGGCTGGTCCACGTTCTTGAACGTGACTTTGCGCACGAGGCCGCGGTGCTGAAGTTTAAACTGCACCATCGCAACAGGGGGGAAAGACTCGGGGGGAAAGACTCAGGGGATAAGCAAAACTCGAGTCAGATCGTCAAAGGCCTAAGTGCTTGTCTAGGTGGCGGGTACTTGGTGATATCGTCTGGGTTCGGGGTATTATATGCTAGAAAGCTAAACGAAAGGGCTGGGAGGACCAACCAGACAACGCTGGTGGTAGACGAGAACAAGAGCGAACCGAATCTTGACACACCCCGCCCAATCAGGACCGAATCATCGTCTTTGAAATGCTTCGGGTAAGGGCACGTGCTTAGCGCCGGACCACAACAGCCCTAAATGGGCGCCGCTCAATATAGTGAACGAGACAACGTCAAAGCTACTTCATCATCTAACTGACACCTCGATAGATCTCAGAACTGTCAAAAATCACCGAAGCTTTCCTCCCCCGGTGAGCTCTAGAGTTTGCTTAACACCGTATCAACTCGGGAAGTCGGCCACGTGTTATGATGCTCTCGGGCTGCTTGTGTCAGAAACATATCTGCGGCCTGTGTATGACAATTAGATGCATCTTTAAATGCCAGTCTTTCCATGAAACTATGTAAGATTCATCGAGAACTTGTGCATTTAAGGCAACCCAAATAGTACCAAATACTGGGAAGCTAGCTTTCCTAACAAATAGAACCAAGCCTATGTCAATGAACCATATTTCAGCTATGGCACGAGAATTAGATGCCAAGGTAAGGTACTAGACTAAAGAACGAGCCCGGTCATAACTGAAAGTGAAAGCGAAAATACTGAATTACAAGCAACAGATAACAAAGCTCACGTTGCGCAGATAAGCAGCAAGCTCTATCTATTGGCTTGTTCACTCTGCGATAATACATCCTCGCTCTTGTCTTCCGCAACCGCAAGCTGATCTGTGCCGTCCTTCGAAGGACAGTGCAGGGAGCTACAAGATTCTACATCCTTGATCCACCCCTTAATACCCCCTGGGTGAATGCTTGTCAGAGCCATCTCAGCCAAGAGTATCACGCGTTGCACTCACATTGCGTGCTCCCAAGATTTTCTAGTGACTCGGCTGTTATCTCGCGCTGCAGTTTAGTGTCAGGTAGGCCTTCCAAATCACTAGTTAAGTCCTCATATTCGTGCTTGCGCTTGAGCGCTACGTCCAGTTTTGGAGGGTATACGATAGCACTGACACTAGACAAGTTGGACCGGGAAAGAGATGGAGAGGAAAGAGTAGTGCTTGAATTGATAGGAGGTGGAAGGTGCGGCATAACCCAAGGCTTGGCAGACATCCAACCTTTATACAACCCCCGACATCTGGCTACGCAGTGAAGAAGCTCGCCCTCGAGATCAGGATAGTGGTGTCTAATATCTTTGAGCGCAAGGTCACATATAACGAAGCATGGATGGATGTGCGAGCGGATTGCAGGGAGATTACTGTACGGCGCAGAGAATATATCAGGTCGACCGGTCTCTGAGTTCTGCCGAATGATGTCGACAGCCGGTCCCTTGAAGTGCACGAACTTGTACTCATACATCTTTCGGGAGTCTAACTATAGCCCGCCAGAATTTAACATTGTTATGAAGTAGTTGTGGTGGAAGGGACGTGCCTTCGCATATACTTCCCGAGTGTTTGATATATCATCGTCAACGGTTTGCCACATGACCTCTTCTATGGTTTCCATTGGTGGCACCAGGGCCCAATCGCCCTGTGTAAAAGTGGTAAAAAGATCGGTGGCTACTATGTTATGTTCAGTACTATTGCGTGTACGTTATGAGCAGCTATATATGCTTACAGACTATTATGTTTCGTGCGCTGTTCGGATCGAGTGTGCCTGCTTCGAGTCCCCAAGCAAACTCCAGCTGGGTGACCTGCATGTTGATCGTGAAATACCATCGAGAATGATAACAATACAACGTACTCACATCCTTAGTGTTGGTATTTTCAGAAAGAAGTCGACATAATTGTACTGGCTGAGCAACTAGAGTAATAGCACAAAGACCAGCATCGGGGGAACATTGCTGGACCCGCTTTGTTACGTGGTCGGGATGCACTGAATGGGTACTGCTAGGAGCTGCAGTTGTGCCGTGTTCTTGCGAATTTCGCCCAATATCCGAAGAGGCGTCGGCAAAGCCCGCCATAGCCACGAGTACCAGAAATGCCTGTGAGCGACCGCTTTGAGCCTTTGGTCGTCACGAGGCCAAAAGAGTGCCATGCTGGTGCGCTCGTGACAGCCGCAAAATCAAAGCGATCACACAGGAGTGATCCTGAGCTCAGGCAGATTTCCCAGAGTGTTTACGTTGCGCGGAGATTTACATAACAAGCTATATGCTTTGTTTTCGGCCATCGGGTTGTATATTGTTACTAATATCTTTACTACACTTAACAACATGCTAACGACTACATGTTACCGTGGAGCAGGGAAAGATCTCGCATTGACCCCAAGGAAGCTGGTATATCTAGATTACAATCGTAGCGTTCTGGTGTCTCTGTAGTGGCATGTGGCTCATTTGTTGTGATTCTGTTGGAACTTGGAGCCAATTACGAGCCTGGGTGTGGCGTTTGACGGGCTGAATTCGCTGGGTCGCATGGTCAATGTAGCCTCTTGACATCGTGCCTCGGCCGCAAGACTAATTCTTCCTAGTTTTTCCAGCACCTGTTTCGACTGGGATCCGAGTCTTGGGTGGCTATTTGAGCTGTCGGGCCTCGGTTCCACAGGGAATGCGCATGCCATGAATTCATATGCATGCATGCAAGTTTTTGGCCATTTACTAGATCAGGGGGTGACAGTATGCCGTGTGCAACCTCGGGTGTACCGTCTAAGGGGAGAGGAGGCAAATGGCAATGCGCTTAGAAGAGATGGGCAGGGGACGATATGACAGAAGTGAGGTGAATAAAAATAAGAATAAAAAGGTACGTCAAAATCAGACAACGACGAGCAGTAGCAGAGACGCGTCAACGTGTGCACCCAACCCGACGATGATCGAAGGTGACGAGCATATGGAATTTTGAATTCAAAGCCATCGGTTCCACAATGGGCCAGCAGAAATGAAACGAGATGAACTAGACAAAAATAAGGCTACCAATCCAAACCCTAGGTATCAGGTTTGTTTATCAAGCTCAAAAAGACTCAATGAGTAATAAAAGACGAACGAGCCCTTGACGTTTAGAGATCCTTGGACTTGAAGAGGATATTGGCCTTGAAGCCGTGTTCGGCTAGACGCTTGATCAGGAAGTTGATCGAAGTAACAAAGCTGCAGTCGGAAACGTCGCTGGCTCCGGATCCTCCCGTGAGAATACCGCAAAGCCTGCCCTTGCCGTCGACAACCGCAGACCCAGAGTCTCCACAATAGGAAAAAGGGCCGGACCTGGAGCTCCGAGGCAGTACACAAACCTCTTTCGACATCTTAGCGGGCTTGTATTTGGAATATATGCGGGTTAATGCGCGGATGGTGTTCAACCCGCCAACGGTGAGGTTGGAGGCGCTTCCGTTCTTCAGCACCATAATCACCGGGTCGTTGTCGTTGTTCTTCGGATTGGACCCATACATCTCCTGGTCCGATACCATGCCGGTGAAGTGGAGAAGATGGCTGCTAGGATATTTGAACGAAGGAGTATTGGCGCGTTGAGACTGCATCCAGTTCGCGAGTTCGCCAATAGCCACGGAGCGAAAATCGATAGCGTTTCCAATGATGTTGAACTTGGCGATCATAGAGGAATCGACCTGAACAACGGCCCAGCCATCGTTAAAGCCGTCGTCGCCATAGTTAGGAGTGATGGGGGGAGAAAGAATAACGTGGCCGATAACACGGTTCTCTTCTTGTGTACAATACGATTTGACGTCTTCGAGCAACTGCTTCAACTCCACGATCTCCGTCTCCACCTTGCCGATATCGGGCTCTGCCTCCTTGCGCACCGCAGTAGCATCATCTTCGTCCTCCATCTCATCCGCGTCTCCCAAACGACCGTTGTAGTGTTCGAGCATGAGCTCCTTGGCCCCAATCGCAGACTCAAAAGCCTCGCAACGAGCCTTGAAAGCCGCCTCGCTCATCAGCACAACCTTCTTCTTGGCCTTTTCGGCGCCGTCACGGAAGGTATAGAGCTCATTTTTTGTCGTTGTTGGGGTGGAAAAGGACGTGTCTCGCTGTGAGGAGGTAGATGATACCGGGCTTCCAGCTGTCGATGAAGAAGAAGCCAGCTGTTCCCTCGAAATTGGTCGTCGTTGCGTCGCAGATGGGAATTCCGAGGGTGGTGGAGAAGGGATCGCGGGCGATATCAACAGGCTTAGATGTAATAGCCAGCTTGTAATGGCTTGCAGTGCGGTAGTACTGGGGTTCGTATAGAATGATGTGCATGTCGTCAATACCATTGTTGACGAGGATGGAACGACAAGCAATTACAATAGGGATTCCAGCCTCATAAGTGAGAGCACCATGATTGACACCAATCATGATGACAGGGGGAGGTGAATCCTGGCCAGTGAAACCGATGCGAACAGGGTATAAAAGCGTGCACTGCACCCCCTGTCCGAGCAAATACTGATCTATAGCAGGACCCACGATGCCCTCCCAGACCTCGCTGTTAAGCTGGTGGGCGCCGAGAGGAGATAACTCCTTGGGATTAAGATAGGCCTCTGGACCCGTAGGCTTCATCCACACATCATAGCTGGATCGAGCGATGAGGCGGCTCTTCTGGCTCGATGGAAGGCCGTACAAGTAGTTCTTGACTTCGATCTCGGATGGAACGTACGGACCGTTGGGTTGGTCAGGGAAGGTGTGGCTGGCCATGCTGATGAGCCATGGCCCATGATCAGGAGCTAGGTGGCTGTGTCTGGATTAGATAAAGGTGATAACTGCATGTATGCCGCGGCGACTGGCCACGACACTCGTCTGATCAATGATCCAGCCTTCTCCCTAGACTGGGCGAGAGGAGGAGGATAAATCTTAAGTATTATTGCTCGAGAATTAGCTTAGCTTACCCAACTATGTGAGTAAGGCTGACTACCACCGTGCTTAACTCCAGCGGAGCGTTACACTAGTACAGACTCGGGGCATTATCAGTACGAGAGTAGGACGCAGCCTACGGAGGAAGCGCTCTCGGCACAAGAAGACCCGACGGGACACTTACCCTTTCTTCGTCTAGAGGCCCACCACAAGGTGCGCGTATGAAACTGGTCTGCAAGCATAGAACTAGCTTGCCTGAAACGGTGCTTTACTTCAACCAAGTACAACTGGCGTTTATAACTTGTTCCCGGCGATTTCATATGGAAAGTATTGATATGCGAAACCTCAACATATTTTGGGACATTTCAGTATACAACGAATTTAGATTCAACTGATAGTAAGGTAGGCGACATCCATAAACGGGTACCGCCACCCAGCGGTCAAAAGCTTTTATCTCCAGCTCAGGCTCGTTTTTCAAAAATCGGGCTCCCACAAATCCTCGAGATCAGCCTCACAGACAGTTCTCTCGTTTTAGTTTTGCGAAAATCGATCCCGTTGAGCTGGAATTTCGCTGTGACCGCTGGGCTGTGCTACCCTTTTATGGGTGTCGCCTACTTTACTTCGGTGCCTAGCCGAAAACATCGGTAAAGTATATCTGGCGCTTCGTGATAAGATCCTTTGCTTCATCATCAGAGATGGGCGCCTCCTCGCCGCGCTCCTTCCGAACCTCCCGGACGACCTCTACCCCAACCTCTATGAGCCCGTTGCTTGCAGCCACACTCCCACAAGTGAGGAACTAAAAAAAATCAAAATCAGAGTTCTGAAGCATGAGTAATATAGCATGTAATTGACATACCCTAGCACCCTCCGCATACCATTTTTTAATATCGTCCTTGTCGTGCCTAACTCGACTAGACACCAGCTGATTCGTTACCGATTTAATAAATACAGGGCTCTTACTTACTCTTGAATATACCTGGAGTTCTTGGAATCGGCTAGAGCAGCTGGATCCTTGGTTCGAGAAAAGGCCGGCCGCAAGTCTAGAACTCCTTGTTCGCGCCATTCCTTCAAGTCACCATCGGCATACAGGTAATCTTTCTCCGGGTCGCGACAACCAACAAACAGGATCATCTTGCCAATAGCCATCTTCTGTTCTTTCTGCATCCAGCGGTCCTGGATCATGGCACGGAACGGAGCGACGCCGGTGCCAGTAGCGAACATAACCACGGGTTTGAGCGCCGCTTCAGCCAGCGTTTGGGGGGTACTTTCGGGAACAGGCCGTTCGGGAAGACCGAAGCTTGCATGAGAAGACAATCGATGCGTAAAGCGAACAACGTCCCCTAGCGACAATCGGGCGAGATAGCCACTTGAAACGCCCTTCTTGTGTTCTTGATAGGACAGCGTGAGGCAATCGTGTTTCCATCGAGCAGAAGATGAGATAGAGTACTGAATGATTATGAGTGCGGCCCTATAGTAACGCCAAACAGCAAATAGTACGTACCTCTCGTGTCCGCATCTGAGGAAGCATGACGAAGAACCTGTCAAACGGGATTGCGATATCGGGATATTTTACAAGATAGTCGAGAATACTGATATGGTTTTTGCTAGTGTCCTTGAGGTTGGCGTCAATCTCGGCCTGCAGGTTTGACTTTGTATCCTCGTTATTTGTGTATTTCATCAAGACTCGGAGGTGAGACTTTTGGGCCGGCTTTCCGAGCTCAACATAGTTGACCAACAGCTCGAATAGCTTGACCCGCTCACCGGCGGGTAGAAAATTGAACACGGAGTCGGATAACTTTGTAGCACGGAAGTCTTGCTCCAAGGCAATGTTGAAGTGTATGAAGACTCGGCGAACACTTTCGAAAGAATTTGTTGGGAGACTATAAGTAGTCGGTGAGTGGTTAAGTCGCTACATAACCCAATTAAGCGAGCTTACATTGATACAATATCACCCGGCTCATAGTCGCGAACTTCACCCGGCTTCATCCGGAGCTCTGTATGCGGGTTGAGCGCGATCGACTCCTTAATTAGAACACAACGTACCTAGATGACGCGCTGGAAGGTTGTCATCGGGAGTCGAAATGATTCTGTTCTGGACAACAACAGCTGAAACAGTTTCTGTCTGTCTTAGGATTCGATGTCGTGCGTCTGCGTTCCCGATCTTCCTAATTTCGTATACTTCTCGGTAGAGAGATTCGTCTACAGTGACCGTATATTTCTGGAAACAAAATATATTAGTTACGCCAAACGGGTCAGGATAATCCTCACCAGCTGAAGCTTCTCCCAGAGTTTGGTCGCCCAGTCGTCAAATGCATCGGCAGTTATAGGTTTCCCGGCGTCAAACTCTCCTCGATCAATGAGTTTCTCAGCTCCACCTTTAGCCAGCATATCGTCGAGTTCAATCGGTATCTTCTGGTACGTGCCGGACCACCCGCTTCGACCACAGCCGAAAACGCCATAACCCACACCTTGGTACTTGGTTGTCTCGTCCTCCTTTGCCGATTTGAGATAACTGTGAAAATCTTTTGCATTTGCGGTTGGAAACCCTAGTGACAGTCCCGCCTAAGTTCAAGTAGACTCGATCGCTCTTGATAAACTTCACATACCAGAATAAGTGGCCGTAATTATGATCACCGGCCCATCCTTGGGGAGTTTGTTGTCTCCCGCATAGCGATTCAACTCGGCCATTACGGGCTTATATCCTAATGCAGTCTCATCCAGTGGTTGAATGTTGAGCACCAAGGTAACGCAACCGACCTTTAGCGGGGGCCCATCGGGCCAACGTTTCTGCATAATTCTCGCACGTTCCGTCTCGACCTCCCCAGAGAATATAAATAGGTTGACCTTTTGCTTCAGTTGACGTTGTTTGTTCGGTTGTAGCAGTACCCCCTGATGGATTCAAAGGTCCTGTGCTACTGCGATTCTCAGGCCAGGACTCGCCTCGCACGAGAGCACGGACTGAAAGCCCAGCTGGCTGGAGTGCAACACGTTGCTTGTGCTTGAGCTGGTAAGAGGGATCGGCGAGTTTGAAGTCAAAGCGTTGGAAGAGCGAGACGATCGCGAGCTTTGCTAGCATCATGGTGAATCCATAGGTGAGACATGCGTCGGTACCGTCTCCAAACGGCTGGAACTTCTTATCCGCGGTCATTCCCCAGGGCTTGACGTCGATGTCTTTCATTCTTTCAGGTTTGAAATCGTTGGCCTGCTCAAATGGTGTGAGATCCGAAACTTGGTGCTCGAAAGTTGCAAATGCTTACATCTGAACCCCAAGCATCCCTCTGAAGCGACTGAATGTTGATAAGTATCTTTGAGTTACTTGCTATCTCGTATTTTCCGCCTATTGTTGTTGCCTCTTTGGTTCGAAGAGCGACAGCTGGAATGGGAGGGTGCAGCCGCAAAGTCTCTAGCAAGACAGCTGGATTAAACATATGATTAATCAATTATATCCAGATCTAGGTAAACATGTACAAACTCACCGGTGATTTCAGGGAAACCAGCGAGCTGATCGACTGTGCAGGTGGCTGCTGCCAGAACCTTGTCGACTTCGTTCTGAACCTTCTCATAATGTGACTTGTTCTTGAGTAGTTCATACATGGCAGAAGATAAAAGACCTTAGGGAGAACAGTGTCAGGACAAGCAAAGGCCCGAGAACATGCACTAACTTGACGTTGGGCCAATTGCGGCTATGAAGAGCAATGCAAGATCTCTCGAGATGACTTTCTGGGAGAAAATGTATGTTAGAATGCATAGTGAAAACATGGGATGTATCGACTTACTAGCTCAGTTTCTCCGTTTTCGCCCTTTTTATCCTCGAGTAAGCCAGTCAAAAAGTCACGCTTGTGGGCTGCAGGAGGCACTCGGGTTTTGATAGCTATGAAAACCCCATTTTTCTCAGCTCCGTATTCTGTCTCAAATAAAGCGCAAGGAGACATTACCTGTTTCGAGTGCACTAACTATTAGTTTGGCATTGCTGCTCTCTGCTTCTTTATCAAGGGCTAGGGTTTCGCCAGCTTGCTCCGAAGTCGATTTGGCTTCATTCGAATTGGAGGTCCAGGTTTCCCATTCAAGTTGCGCAGTTTTTACGGAACTATCCACGAACCCGTTGAACGCAGTGGCAAACTCATCTTTAGAGTGGTAGAATGAGTTGATACGCCAGCTAATGCCAGAAAGTCCCATAGCGTCCAGAGTTAGGCGAGAAAAATCCTCCGTCAGGTCAAGACTGGAGGCTGGGCCAAACCTGTACAAATGTAAGTGCACGACCCACATAGCAAAAATAGTTGATGCTTACCTCTCCCACTTGAGAGCAAGCTGCTGGGTAATGTCGTTCATTCCCTCGAACGCCCACCGCGAAAGAGCGTTTGGTGCAAACTGCTTGGCAAGGATATCTCGGATGCTTAGCCATTCCTTCTCATGCTCTTGGAGATCGTTGGCGGTAAGAGCAATAAGGTGCTGGTGAATGAAGGTCAGAGGTCCAGCGAGGTCCTTGGAAAAGCGCGCCCGGTCGTCCAAGATTTCCTTTGCGAGCCCGTGAGTGTTGGCGACATAGATTTCTGAGAGCTTCCCGGCACCACTCGATACTAGATGTATATTTGAAAAAAAGTATTGGGGAGTGAAGCCGAGGACTGCGTACCATGATCCGGACGCTTCAACTTGAATATTTCACCTTTTTCACTCAAATTATACCAAGCATCTGCGGGAGCTTCGCCCCTGAATCGAAAGACGTCGGGTGCGTCTACGGTTTCAAGAGGACTAGGCATCGTAGTTGTTTTGAGCAACAGAGGTGGGAGGTATGATTCGTGAAGCGAACGCCAGCCTCGAATTTATAGCAGTAGTACAGCGTCCGAGCTATAGCAAAATTAGTTTCGAGGGGGCAGATATAATCTCGAGGCAGGGCATTTCGATTATGATATATCGGATCCTTCCTACTAGGTTGGGTTTGAGAATCCAGGCTGAGCTTTGAGCACCTCGTGTGCAAGCCATGGGTCAGTTAAAGACATCCAATAGTAGATCACTAGACCATCGATCTTTGAACCATCCGTGTGTGTCGATAGTGGGTATGATGGTCAACAGGCTCACGGTTGCCAAATGGAACGGGGCGAATTTGCAATTAGCTATAGACTTAAAACGTCAACGAGCGCCTACGTTTCAACATTTAAAACTTTAACGGTGATGCCACCATATATCTTTCGCCCTACGCTACTCAACTGATGCTCTATTGATATTTCTGGTGGGGAGATGATTGTGACGGATTCGACGGGCCCAGTGTCCTTGTAAGTAGTAGTCTGATCTTAGTTCGTTTCCATGAGGGTAGTTCGAGAATAATGCAGATTGAACTTCGAGGACCTCATGTGCGAACCATGCGTCATTTACAAGCAGCCAATGGTAGAGCACTAGAACATCGATACTGAGATTAGCTATGTGTGTAGATCATGCTCTGTACGTATGTCGAACGCGCCGGTCGATCCCAACGTGTTCGTTGCTGCCGAACAGAACATGATGCCAAACGCTTGTTCCCTAGGACGTTGCCGAGCGGCCGACCCATATTATAAGTCATGCACGACAACCTTATCGGAGCCAAATCCGATAGTAATCTAACTCAGACCAGCAGATATCACAATAAGCAACTTACTGTAAGGACTGTAAGTTTTTGCGAGGTAAGTCCCAATGTGCATACAATGCCGAAATCTACTTTGCTCCTCTCACGTTGTCATACTTGTGCTGTCGTCCGTCTCATCTCGGTGGCTCTACAACACGACCTGATGTCTACCACATCTGCCCCAGGCTTGATAGGCTAGGCACTTTAGATATTCAGTGCATACATATTGACTTGATTACGCCTCCTTGCGGGCCTATCCAGTCAGTCCTCATATAATTCTCGCTGTCACGTTTCAATTCTTGGTCTCGTTAGTCATCAAGTCGGCCACTCCACCAGCGATTGTTCCTGGGTGTGTACTTGCTTCCTACGGATGTCATAGTAGTTCCCGTCGCCAAATCAATTTCTTCAAAGTTTTACTTTAATAGTTGCGATCTCCAGTGAAACCTATCTCCTATGCTAACATATAGTGTGGATATACTTGAATGAATGGCACACTGCATAAACACGACTTTTTTTTTTATCAGGGTATATGCGTCTTATGTCAAGTAAAGCTGTTGCTGAATCAGCTCGAGATTAGAGACGCTTAACTCCAGCACCAATGCCCCTCAAACATTCCACTAGTTAGCTCTAGCATACTTTGAGCAGGGAAGCTCAAGGTACTAGCGTAGTAAGCGGAAATCATAGACACGATTTGGGATTCTCGTGCTAGTTTTTGTTATTAATCGAGGATACACGAAATGCAGAGCTGACATATTTGACTCGAGCCAGATGTAAATCAGACACCCTGAGCACTACTCTAGCACCGCTAGTCGATACAATCAACCTACCAGCAAAATTCTGACTTTTTATCTGCACGCAATAGAAGTTAGCTACGGTAGGACAATTCCCACAGAACCATACCGTGAGCTTCATACCAGAGCTATAACATCCTGTGACCCGTGTTACTATATAATTAGTGGACTTCAGCCATTTGCAGCTTCGACGTGTGCGTAAGCGCCTCACTTTATATTGAGAAATCACCAACCGGGAGAGCGCCTGGATCACAGCGCCAAATTGAAAATTCGACATAGCCGGTCTCCGCATAATCTTTCCGAATGAGCGCCCGTCTTTATGAGCCATATACGACACCTATCAGTGGTTCTTACTATCACTTTGATAGTGCCTTATCCCCATTTTGCCCTACGCCGCCGCGTTTGTTTACCCCAGGGCATTTATAAGTATCTGTGGGGGAAGCTACACTCCCCACCGTAAATATAGCCCCTAGTCCAGCAGCTCATATAAGCTGGCACCGCTAGCCTCCCCCTACGACAATTCCTCCAATATGCTTCCTCCAGAGCTGCTAGATCTTATATTTGGGTTTGCATGCAACGATGACGCCCTTACAACCCACGCTTTAGCATCCGTCTCCCATGCATTCTACTCCAGTTCACTTCCATTCACTTATAGGAATGTCGCGCTTCATAATGCGTTTCAGACTAGAATGTTCACCGAGCGCCTCCAGTCTCTGTCGGAAACCCGACTTTTGCGTGAGAACGCGTGATGCGCAGTTATCATGCCGATCATACCACGCCCACATGACGGA
>JAYRCO010000282.1:0-32965 GCA_037042815.1 Ceratobasidium papillatum | reverse complement strand
GGACGAGTTGTATTATGGACAGTGTTTGCCGTGATATCGTCGATTCGTGCCTCCGTGACGCTGCCGAGCTCTCAGCAGTCGATGTTCCGGTCCCCGCATTTGAGGTCATATGGTGAGTCAGAACACTTTGGCGAGCTTTGAATAGTTCCTGATGCAATTGACCAGTTGGATGGAAGCCTCCGCTTATTCAATAGTTAACTCTTGGAGCGCCCCAGGCTGTCCTAGAGTCAGCTTTAACGACGAATAGTCGGCTGCTCGCCAATAGCCAGTGATTAAGACGATGGTCGGCCGTCCATCGATAGTACTCCGCTGACATATAAGTGCATTTCACTGTCTTTACGTTCGCTCTTTGAGTGATGTATTTTTGATTTCTTTTTGAGCTACTCTACATATGACGTTTTTGATACTCAATCGTATCGTCTTGAACCGCCAGCTTGAGAATCTGGCCAAACAGTCACGCAGGTGTAACCTCAGAAGCAAGGTCAGTGGCCCCGAGGCGGGTCGCTTCTAGTTGAGTAACGCAGGCTGATGTCATGTGACAAGCCCGGCGGAACTCAAGTTCGAACTGGACGACCCCAGTCTCTGATCATTCACTGCCCCAACTTGTATCGTTGTGACACGCAACATTCTTACTAGAGGCTAACGCTTCACGTGCTGCAAAAATCGTGCTATCCTCGCTGATCAAAAATATAAATAAGGCCCTTTTGGAGGTCAGGTGCTCATCTTCCTCTGTTTCGGATGTCAGGTATTATTGTTGCATCAAGACGAATGTCACGCTCAGTAGGATATTCATGTCTCTGCATTGACATGTCGCCTCTAATTCCTGCGCATAGGAAGCGCAAACCTGATTCAGAGGGTTCACCAAGGTTATCCAATACGAATAAGCAGAAATCACAACCTGCCCTTTCACCTGACACACAGCTCCTGCCTCGAATGGCTAAAAAGGACTGGGGAGCTGGTTTTGCAAAGCACCTGATGTCATCAGTTTCTAGTGCCTCTCCGTCTGACTTGGATGTTCTGAAACGTCTCTTTAGGCCACTTGTTACATCTGTGCTCAACCCACTGCATTGCGTCGGATGTCACAAACCTTATATTGAGCAAGAAAATAACTATCGTTCGTGCAGTATTCCTCATGCTGAGCCTGATGAGGTAGACTCAGAGCCATTGTAGGATGATTATGACTACGAATCTGAATCGGATGACGATTGTTACTCATTTGGTAATCCAAAAGAGGAATACTGGAGTATATGTGCTGCGGAGAGCGATTTGAAGAGATGAAGGAGAACTCGCAAGATCCGTACGTGTGGACAAATTACATGGCCAATCTGAAGGAGGCAACGTTCTATAGAGAACTGGTTGAATTACCTCCGAAGAAGAGAAACGGGCCGATCGACATCGAAAGGTGTTACAAGAAGTACGAAAAGCAGAACCCAATTTAACTACTTGCCGACAGGCAGGATGCATATCTGGATATCAATCCCAACATTACTGATGTCTGATCCCTCCTGTTTATGTTCGATTCACTATTCGTTCTTCTCTGCTTTGAACGATGTCTGGAATCTAGTTGGAAAAAATAATCTTATACTAATTGCTTATGCTATGTGCGGGGCTCGATACTATTTCTGGCTACTTCTGTTCCTTCTTAATACCGTTCTAGTCACACCACAGTGTGTAGGTTTCAATCATACGATTCCCCTAGCTTGCTATTGAACATGTTTGTACGTTCGCTATCATTTCCACGCATGTCCTACATCTGCATTTCCCTACAGCTCTATAGCAGCCACCCACAGTCAAGCTGTTATCTATGCTAATTTTCCAGTCGACCACTCGTCTAACGCTATAGTTTCGTCCTACTTCTGCTATCAGTTGGAGAGTTCTTTGCCTTAAGATCTATGGCGAAGGAAATACAGAAACGGCGTGATTGGCCATCACGAACCCGGGGTATGCCTGATTACAAATCCATATGCCTGAATGTCAAACCGTATGCCATAGACGAATTATATGCACATACATGCAGGCTGTCTACGTATGTGTTCTGTTCGCCGCGCATGTATTTCGTCTATGGCATATCCCGGGTTCGTGATGCTGTGTCATGGGCTTAAGGCAGATTCAATACATAAACCCCAAGTAGGGGTTGGGGCACAGTGATACAACTTGAGAATTTGAGTCGGCCCGAAATCAACTACTGGTTGCAAACTCATGTCTCATACTTGCATTTTTCTGCCCAATACCCAATCCATCTGCTGCCGGGTTTCAAGATGAGCCATTCAGTTTCATGCGATCTTATTCCTGAGCTAGAGCGCCAACCTGCGTTAGAACGTCAGCTGATTTCTTGGGAAAGCATAGACAACCACTCACTACTGATTCAACCTTTTGGGCAGTGGGCCGTTTACTCGGCTCATATGCCCAGCACCACTCCAAGACAGTGACCATGATCCTCGCTTCGTGCGGTACCAACTCCGTCTCCAGCTCTGGTACATGCGGTATGCGCCGACCCTGAACCACCGCCCAGCTGACCGAAGGTGCACACTTTATCTCACGGAAGGGAACGTCTCCAGTCATAATTTCCTAGGGTGGCTCTATGAGTGTTTTTCCATCCCAATTGTTTGGTACAAACCAGTATTGTCTGAAATTAGCATCAGTACCCCCTAGAAGGACCAGGCATGTTTGTAAAGCACTTACCATTCCCATTGCCCATATATCGGTCTTAAAGCAACGAGAAGGGTTCTCCTCATATAGTTCAGGAGCCTAAACATAATTATTGATGCTGCCCGTTTTGAAAAAAAGTACCAAAAAAATTCACCATCCAGCGAAAGGTACCACCTCCCGGGTCGGTCGATGAAAACTTTAGAACTTGGTCGTACATAATAGTGAGGCCAAAATCAGCGAGCTTAACGGTACCATCCTGGTCCATAAGCAGGTTATCCTAATTGATGGGTCAGCGAGTGGCATATTGAAAGCAAGAAATGATGTATCTACCCCTTTGATATCTCCGTGCACCTATCGAATAATCAGCTCTGGTTCCCATCTAGAAAAGCAGCACGAGAATTGAGACTTGCCAAATTTTCACTATGCAAATACGCTACCGCAGCCGTAAGTTGTTGGCACTACAAAATTGATTGTTTATGAAAATCGTGGCCGCGCTTCATCAAAAATTATACATACAAGTGGGATGCGCTTCGTCTCCGGCCATTTCTTTATCACTGACATGACACTGCCACGTTCCATCCAGCGAGATACCATCGATAGACAACCATCGAATTCTGCTAACCCGCACAGCTCGAGAATATTCTTATGACTTAGCTTCGACCAAGTATTTAGTTCTCGAGCGGTACGCTGGAGTGTCATGAGCTGAATGGCCGGCAGTAAGTCCAGCCGAAGCAGAGACATACCTTGAGATGCTTTGGATCGTGTTTTCGTAAGCACTTAATTGCCACTTGCGATCCGTCGGATCGAGTTGTCCGGTATACATCAGACAATCCAGTACGAGCAAAATGAACAGGAAAGGGGGTCATTCGATGAAACAGCTCGCCTGTTAAATCTTCAATACGCGCGTGCCGTGATAAGTAGTTGGCCACGACAGCGAGTGGCTACTAGCGTAAGTACACTAAAATGGGCGGTTGTTATAGGCAAACAATACCGTGTCTGTGCTGATGATGATAACAGTGGAAAACTCCGGGTGTATTTGAAAGAACTATCCAACGCCGAATATGAGATTCTCAGTAGAACAAATTTATTCTGAGAAACACACCTCCTAGGGTGGAATCTACTTCAACATGGGAAGGGCTTTGAAAAGGGATTGAATGATCGTATTTTTATCAGCACGGAAGCGATGGCACGTAAGCAAAAAAACGCACCAGAGTCGCATACCTATGCCTACCTCCTAGTTTAGTCCGTCAGCCTATAATCCTAGCTGTGTCGATTTGTACTCACAATCTGTGAAATGAAAAAACGGATTAATTCAAAACCAGTAAAATGGGATCTGCTCAATGCACACCTCCTATAGCAAAGTCAATCGTAGCCATTTGAAGTTCAGAGGCGCATTTAGCCCAGCCAAAAACTTACGTCCTATGAGTGATAGACGGCGAGAGTTAACGTGCTTAGTATACTAATTTTTGACAAGGTTCGTCTACGCACAAGCTAAAAAAAGGAGGAATTATTAGATCGTAAGTGGTGAATCCTTGATGTACTAGTACGTACTGACTAGTGTGATACCTTTATTAGGATTGACATGAGTGGGATGAAGTCATACTTGCCAACTATAGCTCAAAAAAGTACTAAGATACTCATGTTTCTAGATTCAGGAAGATCACTTTTAACTTACGTTCTGCATCGATAGCCCCGTATGATTTTTCCCATTCAATTAATCACGATGTTCGAGGGCTCCGAGTCATATACCCTACGAAAACACAATCGGACAATTAGGGACTTTTCCCTCTAGGTATACTCATGCTCACCACCTAGGACCATACCACAAAGACGTTTACAGTCAATCCATTTTGCTACGTTCATAGGACGACTCACCATCTAGAGATTGGGGATCGAAGGATGTCAGTAGTAGGAACCGGAAATGCTAGGCAGATACTCACATCCTATGGAACCAATGAGCAGATAAGATACAATCAACGTTTATCAGGCTCGTCGTGATTCGGCTTACCTCCTGAAACAAAGCGGAATCGGGTATACGGTCGACGCAGATCCTACTGGTTGAGCGTGCTAAATACTCACCCACTGGAGCCCAGCGGCATTGTAAGCAAAAGGTTGGTGGTAAGTGTGCGCGTTGAGCCAGTCTACTCACCGTCTAGTACCACCACATCAAATCAATACAATCAATATGCATTGCACACGCATGTAGCCTACTCACAGCCTGTGCATGTGGTATCAGCGTACGTGCCATCGCCCATTTACTCAAGGTACTCACTCTCTAAGACACGAAGAAATGATTGTTTCGTAATTATATGACAAAAGTATGTCAAGTTCACTTACAGCCTAAGTTACAACGCAGTGGCAGATTATGAATCAGCTGGCATAACGGAGGTGCAACTATTATACTTGCCCTCTGCAGTGCGATAACCATGAGTAAGTCGTTTAGCTTTATAGACTATTTAAATACTTACATACTGACAAGGGGTAGAAAGCTACCAGTTAGAAAATTCTCTCATGTCTTTCTTGCTCACTCACAGCCTAGCGCCCAACAGAACAAGCCGCATACAAACAGTCTATGTCATGATTTTCAATCTAATTATCCACTTACCATCTGATTGTCATCAATGGTAGGATGTATGGCAACGCAATAAGAGTGTGCCTTTTGTACCAAACCACCTGACTTACAGCCTTAGACACGAAGAGAGAGAGAAGGAATAAGTCACTATATCGCGTCGATTTTATCTATTGCTCTTACTGGCTAAAGGGGGTGGGTATGAGAAGTGTCTATATCGCAAAATCGTTCAGAAGGACTTACAGACTAAAGGACAGCAGGATAACAGTGCAGAGAATAAGCATTGAGCTTGTATCGCTCAACTCGGACCTCTTGACATACCGGCTGAGACACAGCATGGCCAGCAGGTTAGGACACATCCTATCAAAAAAGTTCTGCATGCTTACATGATAGCCCTAAACCAAAATGTAAAACTCAGCGCATGCCATAGAGATCTACCTAAAGCGACTCACGGTCTGAACGTTTATACCAGCGAGCACAAAGCTTTCAGCAGACATATCCCGTCTCCATCAGATTTCCTTACCCACTGAGTCAGGCGGACCGTTAACTGACAATCAAATCGGACTGAAGTATCGAGCTTTAGATACTCACATTCTATCGTACAACAAAATTGGTCGGCTTTATTTGCACCCTAACTTCGATATATGTAATGGATCGATGTTACGTACCCCGTACTGTTGAGTTGCATTTGATGGTTAATACTCCGTGTTTTACTTGCTAGGCAGACGTACGCGCTGGATAAGATAAAATGAGTTATCTGATAACGGTCGGATGACTAGAAGTCATACTCACTTTCTATATCATTCGTAGCATCGCTTAGCCACTTAAAACAAAGTGCCGACATACCTCCTTTTTTTCCAAGAGTCAGTGCTAACGCTTCGCCATGGCAATTCAGGAGCTCACAAGCTATGGACAGTAGTTTCATGGGTATTTCAGTGACGTGAACTACTTCTGGTTTAAGATCAGGCTTACAACCTGACATATAATGCGGGTCCTTCAAAGGTAATCCATACTGCTGTAACGTGCCACATACCCAGTTCCCAAGCGGTTCCCGTACTTCAGGCTTTACAGTGCATATATCGGAGAACACATGGGTCACCTAGAACTGAATATATGAAGGAAGCATCGTCCGCTCACCTGGCCAACGATCTGCTCGTGACACTGCACAAGAAATGGTTAGCGCTCGTCGTCATCGTTCATTCAAAACCATACCTCCTACATCGTCACATGTGCTTGTTAGCTTTGTGTTTTTATGCAAGAATAAGGAGGTGAATAAGAAAACTCGCCGCTATCTTGCCAAGGTATACTCTATCCCAGTCGATTGCCATGGTGGATGTGGTGGATGTGGTGAGGTCTGAACTCAGACACAGCTCCATGGCCCGGATCATGCGCCAAGGAAGTATGTCTGGGCGGTAGCCGGCGGCTCCCGGGCGCTTAACAGAGCCTCTGTAATTATGGCTACACGTGACGTCATTTCTCCATACCAACAACATACACCAATACATTGCTTTTCAGGCGTCATGTCATTGTCCCAGTATTTACTCATGTAAGTATCTCACAACAATGAAAACGCTTGTTATAGCTTGAATAAATCATCGGGCAGCTCTCACGCGTATACTACTTCTTTGGCACTCGCGGCGCTGGCATTGGCGTCAGAAGACTTGTCGGATGGCGAGGAGGACGAAATGTGTTAGTCCATATCTTCCGATACCTTTCCTACCGTTGGTGAGCTCACTCTCTCATAGTTGAAGAGCTTGTGAATCATTCTACAACACTCGATGATGACGCCACTTCCCCGCCTGTCCGGAAACGAGCGCGAACGAATAAGAACGCATCTCCTGCTAATCGCAAAAAAGGATGCCTGAAGCAGCTCCTTGGTATGCCTCTAGAAGTATTTAGTGAGGTACGAGCTGCAACGTATAACATCTTGCTGCGCTAATTCTAATTTCGAAGATCGCGTGCCATTTGACACCATCAGACTTGCTCGCATTCGCTCGGTCCAACAAGCTCTTCCGCACCATTTTTATGTCTCGGTCGTCACTACCTATATGGCAGTGTGCTATCACTAAAGTTGACGAGCTTCCCTCTTGCCCACCGGATGTGCCCGCACCCCTATACACTTCGCTAATCTACTCCAAGACATGTTCGGTGAGGAGACCCTGACTATAGAGAATTAGACTTTGATGATAACGTCATAGTAAATATTACAGGAATGCGGCGCACGAGCGCTTCGGAAAATGGACACACGGCTTCGTGTCAGATTATGTGTAGCGTGTCGAGATAGCTTGTGAGTGATTGACATCGGCGTGAAGTGCGGCGTACTGACCGCCAATAGAATCGAAGTGATATTGGAAGATGATTGGAAGTACGATCTAGTTCCTATCTCATCAGGTTTGTGATGGAACCACAATGTATATCTATCAGCTAACAGTCACCAAAAGATATAGACCCCAAACGATCGTCCCAAAACTATTGCCTTAAGCGCGATCTAGAAGCGCTTAACCGAGAACTGGAGCAATACCCAGATGAAACAGCTCTGGGGGAATGGAAAGAAAACAGGAAAACGAAACTCGAAGAGAGATATGAAGTACGTTCTCGATAAACGATTTTTGATATGGTATGAATGTTTTTTTTGTCAGCACGCAGCATACTTGGACGACTTTCTCAGCGACATGGAGTGGGACCGAGCGACCGAAATCCAAGAGTTGAAGCAAGAGCGTATGTCTGAGTGAGTCTTAGGCTTGATGCAGCCAATGGAACCTGATTGACAAATTTTTCGCAGCATCGAAGAACGCTTGTATGACGACGGATGGACATATCAAGATCTGACTCTCCCGTCGGAGCTCCAGTCTCAATGGAATCAACTTGTTCTTCAGCCTAAGCCCCTGACAGACCGGAGTACGTCATTCCGCCCCCTTGCCGTGACCGTCGATTGACATGTCTCAAAGTTTGGAAGAATCTGCAACCTAAACTCACTTCACTCCTAGAGGCCAGCCGTGAGTACAACACACCAGCCGCTAAACGCAATCGACTGCTGGACCGACAAGCAGCCGCACACGAATTCTTATCTTACAGCTTCAAGGCTTTCTCTCCACTCGCGGAGGTCGCAGTGTACTGGACTGAGAGTCCAGACGAGGAACCTGTGGTTGCCAAACTTTACGTGCCATTCCCAACTACAGCCGATGCCCTTAACTGGGGAGTGATACGAGAATTAGTCCCAGTTGACCGACCGCTCGAGGAACTGCGAACGAAACTCTGCGAGAATACTCGTCAAATTGGATCACGTCTTGGAGACTGGATGTCGGATATCTACCGGGACTTGTCGCAGATCATGAAAAACAGACGTACTGTCGAAACTGAGGAAGACGAACAGAAGAGTCTTAGGCGCAGCCAACGCCAGGGGAAGGCAGCCTTAGAATCTACTTGCGGTACCGAATTCCCTCGTTTCGTAATCACTTTCACAGAGCCAGACGGACGAGTGGTAACATCTGTAGACGAACTTTCCGACGACATCCGTCTGCTTATTCGTGGTGATAACGTCTTTCGGTCGACAGTTTCTGGATACATGTTTTACCCCGAAATCGTGCCTCACCCGGTTATTACTCGTACTCTTCGTGACGGTCAATCAAGCTACTATTTTGGAGAAAACTGGAATTCGAAGAATGTTGAAAGCGACGGGGAGAAGTCAAAAGTGGCCAGAATGTTACTTGAGAGGATGGGAGGTTTGGATAGAACATGGCCAGAGCTGAAGGCGATGGGGAATGCGTTTGTTTGCGCGCGATGCAAGTGGGAACTACCAACTAGCTGGGACCAGCTTGTGAGTTTACCCGAATACGCAAAGTGCGAATGATCGATAACTAATTTGATTAGGTCTTACACTATTCGAACGAGCTTTTGAGATGGGAGAATGGTCAAAAAAGCCTACATAGCCGAGACAGTACTGCTAGAATCATTTTCAACAACACGCACGACCTCAGTCTTGACAACAGAAACTCGATTGCCAGTATACTCAACCCAACCCAATCAACCGATCTCCGCCTTTCTCGCTCTCAAGCCAACGGCGGGCCTAGAACACTTATGACCTGTTTAGCGTGCAAAGAATTAGGAGTGGAAGCAATATATGTACATTACGACGCGACAGACAAGGAGAGTAGTCCAATTATAAGTCATTTGATGGATGTGTGAGTACTAGTTCAAACATTCGAGCTTACACTGATGCAACCAAATAGCCATGGTATCCAAGGAGAACTTCTTGAATCTCGATACGAGCCATGGGAAGCCAGAAATGAGTTGAGTAAAGTGGATGAGTAGGATTTACATCGAACAGCATGCGCTTGATCTGTTTAAATTTATACCTATGTATATATTGTATATGTTCTGCCCCTGGGGTATCTTGACCGAATTCGCCTTCAAATCCAAAACGCTCAACTGTGCTATTGTTCACATCGGATAAACGCGAATGAAGGGGTTAGTCGAAAAAAGCATATTGCAGCCCTTTGTGAAGCTAGTCTGCACCATAATTTCATGATACGCCATTGATATTGCTGCGTTGGCAAAAATGTTTAATCGACAGCTACATAGGAGCTCTCAACGTGCTCGGCAAGTTCGCCGAACCTGGCATACTTGACTCATACCACAGCTTCTCATCTAGCATCAAAGGAAGGCGCATATATGGAGTACATGGGAGACGTAGATTGAGCTTTTGTCAACCCAACACCAGATCCCAGGTAATCGTTGAGTCTTGCAGGTGCAGGTGCAGGCAGCCTAAGCACCGCCATGGCAGTAGCACAAGCCGCCGATGAACAGATTAAGTACATGCCGTCGCAAACTCATTATTAAGTAGAGTCTCAATACCGATCTGTTCAGGAAACGAGTATTTCGTAGTGTACAAGAAGGATAAATTCATGACCACATTCCAAAATCTCGAGAAAGTATATAAATTGTCATGTATAGGCCATCAACCACTTGAAAGCCTAGTCCTCGCCGCCCGCAATCGTTCCAGTTTGTCCGATAGCGCATCTCGCTGCGCAAGCACAGGATCTGATACCCTTAGAAGCTCTTTCAATTCTGCTTCTTCCCGGAGAAGGTTCAGCTTGGATGTCATGTAACCGGGCACTTGCTTTCCAAAAGTGTTGACAAAATGTAAATCAATACCCAACGGTACCATGTCGGCGAACCGTCGAAAAGCGACTAGAGTAGTCCAACCACGTTTGAGTCATACCAGAAATTACTGTATGGTGGCCACTCACTCTCGAATAATGCCATAGTTCTAGCCATGGTCACCTGCGCGATCTCACTGGCCCCGAATGACTCGAAGTGCGTTTGGTATGCGCGCTTACGCTCGTCATAAATCACCTGGTGAAATGTCCGAGGATAGGCTTCCTGTGCAGCCAGATATTTGAGTTGGATTTCTGCCTTTTGCTTGCACTCTTGCAATAGCTCGAAGGCTAGATCTCTAATAGGGGGATCAGCACGTTTGGTGGTCGGCTGAACAACAGGTTCAACATACCCGACTTGTCCGTAAAGCCCGCCATGAGAATATCTCGAAAAGTGCTTAGATACCAGTGTAGCCAACTTCACGCTAAGAACTTCATATGCCTCATCTAAGAGATCTAGAGCATGTATACCCCACTCTTTTGACACCAGCTCCATATAGTGCCTCACTGGATCGAATGACCCATAGTCTATCAATACCTGTCAGGTTAATTAAGCTCGAAATCCAAGTGGTTCTTCCGTACCTCCCACTTCTCGAAGCACGGCCCTAGTACATATCTCAATATCGACGCGAGGGAGAGAGTCAACGATGCCGCTTACCCACCACACCTAGTCTCTACTTCCCCCACGCTTTGACGAATTCCAAACGAAGAATTCAATAGCCATTTCTCGCTTTCATGTAGAAGTCCGGCATCCGTCTCCTTCTTTGCGGCATTGGGATCTTTGGGTAAAAATACCGGGACAGCTGTCTGAAGTCGTGTTCGGAATGCAAACGCCTGCTGGCGAAGGGTTTGAATTACACCAGCATATTCGGCGCTCGGGAGTCCTTCTACCATTTCGACTCGAACGTCGGTGAAAAATTCGCTCAATAGATTTTGGATAAATTCCGAAGGTGGTGCCGATGAAAGGTCGGGGAATTGACGAAGCTTTGCCGCAGTTTCTCTTATGATTCGGTCTATTTCGATCCGCAGTTCAACAAACCTGATCAGAAACAATGTGAGAAACGTCACACACGATGAAAAAAAACACGTACCGGCTTTCAAGCGCTCGAGACAGAACAACTCCTAGCTGATGTGATAAACTCCCAGATCCCAGGCGAGCACGATGTTCAGGAGGCATCTCCGTCCACATGTCGGTTGTTTGAAAGAAATCGGCCTCCATGTCACGGGTCTCGTCCCAGGACAACACACTCTTGCGTTGCTTACTGTCCGCCTGACGAACAGCATACCAGCCGTTGGCGAGTCGGTTGACTCGATTCTGGACCATGGCAGTCCACTGGGCAGCGTCCTCGGAGCTCTCGATTCGGTCAACCTTGGTTAGAACACCTAAAGAAGCGAGTGGTCAATATACAAGATAATGTATACATCCTTTTCAAACGCTTTACCAACTGTTCTCTCTCCCTTTGGATCAAACTCAGCAGCCAATGCCCCGGCGCCCTGAGTTTCGTAGTCACCTAATCAAATTCTGATGAAATTCAGCAGACGCATGGCACGGAAAAACCTACTGGTGCAAGCCACAACCAGTAAAATAATCGTATTCGGCTTAGATATGTAGCTCCGAACCATTCGTTCTACCTGAGGAATATGAGCAGCATCGCCACCCTGTCCTACGCTAACGATCAGACCTAAAATCAAGGGGATGAGTACGCGAAACATAAGCACATTGAAGATTTACCTGGGAGATCGACAAAGTTCAAATCGGCCTGTTCACGTCCTGAGACATCAACGATGATGCTAGAGTTGGTGAATCCTTGGCTTGCTTTGAACTTATTTGGGTCAATAGCCAAGAATCGATTTGGATCCTCATGAGGGCATAACACTGCGAGTTGGGCTTGCGCAATTCGCCTTTCCAGCTCCCGAGAGTCTGTCAGATCTGGACCTGAATACAAGATGTGTCAGGTGCTGAAAATTCGACTTGCGTAGGAACTTACCAAACGGGACTTCTTGAAGATCGGCTGAGCCGTCATCACCTTCAAGCTCGAAACGAAGGAAAACACGGCCTAGCCAAGGCTCATCTGCGTACTTTGAACGACATTCTATTGGGCATCTAATCCACCGTCAGGTATTTATTTGAAGCAGGGCGATCCAGAAGAATCACCTTGTGCATGTTCCCGATGAACGAGGAAGCATGATCTGTTGTTTAGTGAGCGTAGCTCTTCACCAAGCGAAGAAACCGTTATCCAAGAACCTTGCACAAAGTTTCAATCAAAGATGATTTCCCGGCGCTTTGGGAGCCAATGACAACGAGCTGCGGTAGCTGCAACACCTTATTTAGCCTTGAAGTAAAGCGAATAAGCAATCAGCGCGAAGTGACATACACCCTTGATAATAACTCACCCCATAGAGCTCAAGATTTTTAAGTCTTCAAGAAGCTGACGGCGCCGCCGTGCATGACCATCATCGTTCATACTACTATGCCCTCGAGGACCGGTAAACTCGTCATCGTCAGGCATAGGAGGAGTCGTAAAGCGGGGTCGGGTGGACATATTAGGATTTCTGTGAGGTAGAAGGTGAGGAGTGTGAATGGAGGGGGTCTGGGGGCCTGAGCTGAGTGTATCCCCTTCTTTATACTGAGTCAAACACGATATGTATTTTTATCATCATTATCAGATGATGTATTCCAAAATCCTATTCTCTCATCGGAATACGATGCATGTATGCGGCATGTCTGGCCACGCATATTGGGTGTGTTGCCGTATCAATGATCTACGGCCTTGCATAGTTGTCGTTTCGTCAGACTCTACCTCAATAGGATAGGAAAGTATAATATTGACACATACGTTTTAGATAATTGATGGTCCTGTGATACCTTTCGCCGCGTTCATCCCCCTGAGCGCAGTCAAGCGCAGGCGAAGAAGTACCTGATTGAATGGCTCCGTAGTAGTGAATCATTGGAGATCACTGATAAGCACAGGCTGGCGCCGGTACCGGACCGCCCTCCTGTCAGTCTTCACAGCTCCTTCCCATAAATAAGGAATGTCTATACTCGCCTGATCGCCCACATGTTGATAAGTCCATACGAGTACATGAATCGTGTGGCTTTTCATGTGGTGCGGAGAGTCTTATGATCCACATGTTGTTAGCGTTGTTGTAATCGGCCGCAACAAGTGGCGGTGATCAGAATCTTATCGTCGTACTAGTTGTGGCTAAGTGGGAAATAATGGCTTGGTATATCACACTCGGAATCTGAGATACGAGCGACAATGAGCGACATAACGACCCTGAACCATATTGATGCCACAGATGAAGTATAGTGGGCCTTTTTTAAGTCAATCTCGGATTATAGTGTCATTTGCTAGATTCCGGATTTTCATGCCTATTCAAGTTGCCCGAGTCATATTCTTACAACTCATAAAATCAAAATTTCGGTACGTCATCATAAAATAATACAAGGGGAAAGCAAATAAAAGCTCAAAATGGAACCATGCTCACTGAATCATGTGTAAATGCCTTGCTACCAACATCTCTCAATACGACCTCGAAAAATCTCGCGCTAATTCTTGTCCCAGAATACCCTCTACTGGTTCTTCTACCGGAAGAGCCGGTAACCGACTCTTAAACATCCTGATTTGGCGTAACCGCTGCCGCCATGGTGTGATATACTCCTCGCGGACGGTATCGTGCCGCGTGTGAACGTAGATCTGTGCAAAGAAATCTGCAAGCATGCTGATCTGGCGGATAACATTGGGCAAACACTTTGCGGACACAATCTTGAATTCGCCGATCATGCCGAATTCGGGCATACCCGGGGCACGTTGGAGCAGCACCTTGAAGAACTCGTCTTGATGGGCGTTGCTCGTGTAGGCCGCCATCGTGCCGAGCGAGTGAGGTTCGATGACGATGTTCACGTATTGGAACTGGGTAGCAAGAGTGTCGAAGCGATAGGGCTTGCCAGAGTCGTTCCACACTATTCGAACAAAGTCATTCCCGATGTGCAGTTTCTTGAAAGCAAACTGCTCGTCTCCTTCGCGGTTGGGCATGAGTGTTGCGGTGTGATATAAGATTTGACCAATAACGTCCCACCAAGCATACGCATATTGTCCATCGTCATCAGAACCACGGTCTAGACCACCAACGTAAAAGTCGCGCTGATCTTTCAATCGGATTAGGCGCCCAAGGTTATCAAGAAACTCAGTGTATGCGGGTGATCCAGCTCGATTGCCCAGTATCTCGCGCTCGTGAGTCTGGCCAGGTCCAACGTACAAAATACCGACGGTATGCAAATCCATCACAGGCACGCGGTCTAAGCCGCGCAAAGTACGACTCAAAAGATCGTCATTTGCAACCAAGCGGCCTCGAAGCGATGCGCGGCGAACGTCAGGGTAGGGAGAGAGTTGCAGCGCGAAATAGCTTGGGTCAAGCTCCATCTCCTTCGGTGCGGCTACGCCGGAAGGGCTAAGAATCCCACTTGGAGTACTGCTTTGGTTCGCCATTCCTTCAGTAGAGGGCTGTTCATCGTTTGGTGTGGACTGTACGAGATCCGTGTCTTCAAGCACCCTGTCGATAATCGGCATACATGTTACTCACCTGGATAGTTCCCGGTTCTGAATCATTGGACGGTTCCCGGCTCATTGCTTCTGTTGCTGCCTCAAGAATCTCTCCGGTGACCTCTTCACCCAGACCCAACGAAGCGACGTTCTCCAGTTTACACAAGAAAGTCGTAAGCCCCGATGACCGCCGGCATTCAATCTCGAGCCAACCAGACTGGCGCAGGGTTTTGATGGTAATTATCGAGTTCCCAAACACCCAGGATTTGCTGCTGACCACTCCTTCACCAGTGCTCCCGACAGGATTTAAGACGCTTTCTCGAAGAGACGACATGCGCGGTTTGGGTTCGGCATTGGCATACGTAAATCGAGCGAGCCAGTCAAAACACACCTCCGTAGGCTCATCAACCTGGGCGTAATGCTCGTTAGCGAGAAGTAGATGCCGTGTAATGTATGGAATATGCTTTGGACGATCTTTGAGTTTGAGAGCCAAGAACCAAATATAGATCTGGTAGTACGCTAGAATCAAGACATGCTGAGTGAGAGCATAAGACTCTTTCCCGGCAGGTCCAGCGTGAGAATCCGGTCGGTTATGCAGAGTGATGTATTGTAATGGCACGTGGAAAACGCGGCGGTAGTTGTCATCTGTAAAGTTCGTATACAAAGCTGGAAGAGATCCAATGGTGCAGAGTAACTCGAGGATATAGCCGGCAATGGTCGGATTGGACATGATCTGAGAAAGCTTGTCGACAATCTCGCCCAGGAATTTAGTCATTGATGGCTGGAGTTCGAATGCAGCAACAGCAAGTGCCTGGAGACAAGGTTTCACCGTCGTCGTATTTTTGTTTAATCCTCGGAGGAAGGTCTGGAGAAGCGCATCCTGGAGCCGCTTGTCAAAAGTACGGTGATAGCTCATGAGAGTTGTAAGGGTATGATAGGCAAGGCCCTGAACGTCAGTGACCTTTAACCCCACAGGCAGTGGTCCAATATTCTTCGTAAGCTTGTCGTCATAAACAACCGTGCACAGCTCAGAAAGTAGACGGATGATTGCATTGCGCGTGCGGGGCCCACAGAACAAGTGCTTGTTGGACATTTGGAGCGGCAGATGGCAGAGTGCATAGGACAAAATCTCCCAGTCCGTTTCGGTCGTGATCAGATCGATCATGATACAGACATACGCCGAGACGGGCAGCCAGAGTTGAGCGATAAGTCCGTCTTCCCCTGGTTCGATTCGTTGTTCGTACGTTGTCATACCCTCGCTCGGGCGCGTCCCGAAAGAAACTTCAAACGGCAATGTTTCTGGAACAGCCCAGATACTATATCTGGGAGGAGGCTGAGCCATTGCGGGTGGAGGCTGCCTGGACCGACTTCGACTGTCGCTCACCCGGCCCCGAGACGGATTCCGTCCAATTCGTACAGCGTCGGGTGCATTGGCTGTTGTAGTCATCCCTCGATTCCGCCTATCCCTATCCCGTTCTCGAACTCGAGTCGGTTCAGTCGTGGGTGCGGCGTCGTTTGATTTGGGTTTATGCGGGGTGCGATTAATTAAGCTCGCAAATGGTTCAATCTCCTTGTCGAGGTCTTTAATCATATATAGCCGATGGTCCCGGTCGGCGCGTAATCGAACTAGCCATTGCAATATCGCAAGTCGAGCAAACGAACAACATGATTGCCCATCAATAGTCCTGCTCCGTTCTTCAGCAGCTTCTTCCTCAGGATCCAACGTATCTCCGCGTACAGGCGAGAGCAGAGCAAGTAAATCGCGCATAACGAGTATGCACTGAAATGATGCAGGCGCACGGGCCGTTCGCTCGGTCGTGGATAAGGAATGAGGTGGAGAAAAAGCCAGAGCCGAGAAGGTCTGGATGAGCGTAACAACGGCAGCCATAGCTTTGCAATCGCCTACGTGATCGATGCAGCTGGGTGGGGACTGAACTGGAGCAGCCATCCTTGGTATTGGAGCCTCGGCAGTCTCCGATGGCAGTTCGCGCGGGGTGAGGACGGTTGGAGTCAAAACGTTTAGAAGGGCCATCATAGGGGTCGGCGACGAGTCTCTAGTCTTGGTATGACCCTCGGGTATAGGAGATGCGACTTCGGGTGGAGATTTTTCCTCGTGATGATTATGGGGCTTGAGACTCGGACAATCTGCGTCTCGTCCAATGAGCGCAACCAGCAACCGTAATCTCTCCTCCGTCTTTCCTCGTCCATCACTCTCTACGGACCCAGCAACAATAGCATCTCCAAGCACCCGTAACGCACACGTTACGACCTGGAGCTCGGGTTCCTTGACAAGATTCCCATCCTCGGCTTCCCAGATATCGAGACAAAGACCGACAACTCCACGTCGATATTCAACCAAATCCCGAACGCCAAAGTATAGCTTATCGATGACCTGCGCAAGTTCTATGCGTGCGAGTGGTCGATCGGGTTTATAAAAATGTTCGGCCAGTTGGCGAAGGTTGTCTAGATAGGCTGGTGTGGAAGGTGTGACGAGCGACATGGAGACATAGTGCTTGATGATTGTGACAGCAGAGTGATCAGTCAGGTGTGTTGATTTTCCGAACAACGTCTGGATCAATGGCGGATTAATCGGCGTCGAGAGTCCAATCTTGCGAACCACAGCTGCCAGAGTTTGTAATACTGGGTTCAACGGGGCCGAATCACCACCCGACCGAGGCCCAATATCCAACACCCTCGTCACGCTAGATCCCATATCCTCAATTAACCGAATCAGGCGATATAGCAGAACGCCACTCACCCGAAAATCGAAAATAGGTGAATAGCAGCAAGAACCACTTCGCCCACGACCCGTCCTTCCTCGATCCCAAACGCCTTTTCGTCCTCGGCGGCCTCTTGAAGTAGATCATCCACAATGCCGAGCATCTCGATCAACACGGCTTCAGCTGCTGTCCTCGTCTCGCCAGTAATCGTCCGGTTTTTCTCGTCTTCTCCCGTTTCCTCGAGAGTAGACACCCAAGCGGAAAACGCAGCGCCCAACACGCCCACAATCCGATCCGTCTCCCAAGCCCCACTTCCTCCATCTGGGTCTTTATTAAACATCAACTCCATAAGCTCCATCTCGGCTGCATCGGAGACTACAACCGTCATATTCGGCGTGGTGTTCGTATTGGTGTTGGTATCGAGTCCAGCAACAGAACCGCGTCGAGAATCCCAAAGAGAACCAGAAGATTTATGATCAGAGATCGAGCCTACCATACGAATAATAAATGCCTCGCCCAGAGGCGGGGATTCCTGCACTCACCCATGCTTGGTACTCCTGACATCGTCCACCCTGCAGGTTCACGTTGGAATCGCATTCGCGCCATTCGAGGGATCGCTGCTTCTCGGACCGAGAGACGAATGGCTCGGGATGCTCCGAGTGACACGAGAGCGTTTCGTGTTGCGACTGACATAGGTTCTAGGATATAGGTTAGGAATAGGGGTCAAAAGAGAGATATAAGATAACGTACCTCCATTCGCGTTAGATGGAGGGACCAATAGTCCCAATAACATCCTTCCAACTGCAACCGCATATGGCCCAGCCAGCAAGACCTTGAACGCCCCGCTAACTTCCCCTTCCAACTCGGTCCTTGAGTACGCATCAACCCAATCTACAGCTCCCTCTACATCTCCTTTTCCTCCTAGCCCCGCCCCACTTTTCCTCCGTCCACCCAACCGCAAAACATCCATCGGCGTCTTGACATATGCCAAGACTAGACCCAAATGGTCCAACATCATCTGGAGCACCACAGGAGGAACATGTGTCCATTTTTGAAGTGCACGGACGAGTGCAACGAATCGAGACGCTGTGACAATATACGGGGCTGTCTGAGTTGTAGTGTTCGTATCTTGAGGAGGGGGTGCAGAGGTGGATGGACTCGCGAGAGGAGATGTGACAGATGAAGCTTGTCGTCGATGCTGGTGCGCCGCCTTTCCTGCAGTTCCCTCTCCTCCTGTGACCACACTGGTCGGCCCACACTCCCAAGGTCCAACACTCCGTTCCACAGCTCGACAGAAAACATCTACGACCTGGATAACATCCCGCTCTCCAAACCTCGGCGCATTATGCTTCAAAACAGTTTCGAGCAACCGTAAGGAGGCATCAATGGATTTTTGAGCTTGAATGTATACCGGTGGGGGAGGTGCCGAATGGTGCGTCGTAGCCACGGTCGTAGAATGAGACGCAGCGACGACTGTACAAGCCACATCTACCCATCCTCCAACCACACCGACGAATCGTTGTAGACCAAGAACGTCTTTTCCTCCATCCGTCAACGCTCGAACCGTTCGATCACGTTCGGCCCATTCGTCAGGATCGAACATCCCTAGTCCTCCCACTCCCGATCCTCCTTTTTCGGTGCTATCTTCCACGTCAGTGCCAGTCAAAGCACTCCACAACAAAGACCGCTCAATAGCCGAAGTCACATCTCCCTCCAACCAGGCCCCAACAACATCCCACACCACACCTCCCCCAACACCCGACTTTCTCAAACTTCGAACCACATCTCCAAGTACACCCGCGCTGACCAACGCGTGCCCCTTGACACCGGGCATGCCTATCCCGACACCTCCTCGTGAGTTTGTGGGGTTACGAAGTTGTTTGGCTAGTTGACGGGCTAAGATGATAGGACTGTGGTTATGGTTATTGTCTTCGTTTGGTGCTGGAGGAGTTGTTAATGCTAGGAGGAGCACTTCGATTGGTTGAGGTGGGAGGGTGTCGATTGCTGGTGTGAATCGGGAGGATGTTGCGGTGGAGATCGCCGTCATGGGAGGTGCGGACGGTGTAGGGAATGTGCCGGCTGGGTTGAATGGAATCAGAGCGCGTGATGTCGATGCCGATGTTATTGGGGCAGGTTCGGTTTCCGGCACGGCTATTGATAAAGACGTAAGTTCGATTTAATCAAAGTAGAATGAACAAGCAGACTCACGTCGTTCAAACACTCCACTTCCTTTCCTCCCAAGCTCCTTGCTCGAGTTCGCGTTTCCACCACTCGAAATAAAAGGCGGCTTAGCCCTCTTTGCAAAGTTACTCAAAAACGAAAACGCCCGTTGACTTCGGTTCGATCCAATCATGGGCGGCGCCTCAGGTGGTCCACGACTGGAGTACTCCGATCCTTCTCTCTCTTCCTCGTCTCGTTGATGATGCCGATCCCTCCCTCGAGGTTCCCGGATACGCGACTCGTCTCGTGCGCCTCTCCATCCTCCTCGTTCTTCTTCGCGTTCGACGCTGGACATACTAGCCACTCTCCGTTCGTGGAAGCTTTCGCCTTGGACGGCAAGTACACTTTCGCCCGTGATCGGGTATCGTCCGACGCTCGACGCGCGTAGTGCTAGACTCGTCGGCCGACGGTGTGGGATTGGTAAGGGAGGTGGAGGTGGGGGTGAATCTGGATTCAGGGTAGCAGAAACGCTGGAAGAGTGTCGTCTGTGTACTTTCGGCCGTTTAGGTTGTGTAGTTCGGGCAGTCGTGAATGATTCTGTATCTGTAGGTGTTGGTTCTATCGAAACAAAACGTGAGTCAAAATCGTCTGAACATATGCAATTACATACCTGGTATAGTTTCTGGTGTGTTGATCGTGATAGTCGTTGGACGCGTCAAAGGAGACGATTGAACATCCGTATCATATTCATTATGCAACGGCGAATGAGCAGGCACAGGCGATCCAGGACGGGACGTTTCCGACGCAGACGAGCCCCGACGTGAAAGGCGTCCAAATAACGATTTGAATCGGGTATAAGACATCAGTCATGGAGATATCGTGGTTAATCGTCAGTCGTACGAAAAAATGAAAACAAGGGAAAAGGAGTTACATGAAGCTAAAGTTCGCCGCCTCGAGTGATACGCGTGTCTGTTCGGAACTTCCCGGCTGACCCCTGAGCTTCCCTTGATTGGCGGCGGAGTTGAATATGTGTCGTCGGCGACGGGCATCCGTTTTCGGGTCCGGTCTGGTGTCGTCAGAATGACGTTCGGCGTCGTCGGAAGGAGGGCCCACGCCGCCGCATTTGATCAAGGATTACATCATACTTTGGCGCTTACGTTCGGGCTACAAAAAAGTTGTTCTGCTCCGAGATTTCAAAATACCTAACATGCTCGCGATGGCTCTCTGTTTTCGAGAGCCACTCGTAGACAAACAACATAACTCGCATAAACGCTTCGAAGACATGCATGTTTCCAAGGGCACAAGGCTCTCTTCATTGTTGATATTTTTGGCTCGAAAGACAAAATGCAACGCTTGTACCGCGTTTGATTTATGGCTTTCGAACGATATAATTCATACGTATACATGGGAAGCGACGATTCAGCCATAGGATTATTATGTATATACTTCAATCTCACCGCACAAGGTGGTGTAGCCGAAACAATCAAAGGCTGAAACAACGAGAGATTAAGCATTCGGAACAGCAAGACAAACAGAGAGCAGATCGATATACAAGAAATGAAAATAGACGAAGACCGACAAGAACGATCCAAAACAAGCAGAACTAATCACGAGAGCACTTCTTCTTTTTGCACGTAACGACATGCGAATTGTTCCTCTTCATTGCATCACGATAACCCACCGTGTAGCCGATTTTGGTCTTCTGCCCGTTCTTCGCCGCCACCTTGGGATCGAGGTAATACTTCACCTCCTGGGAATACGTGGTATGTCTCTCTTCCACACACGGCCATGCCTTGCCATCGTCTAAATCATTCTCCCAAACGCGCTCTTCGCAACACGGATAACGCATAAGCCCATCCTCTTCCCCCATCTCATCGAGAGTCAACAAATCATCCTCCGTGGCATCGTCGCCAAGATATTCGGGCTCGTCATGGGGAATCTTGCACGCCCGCGACCCATTCTCCGACTCTAGGTAGGTCTCGTGGCACCGAACGCAATGAAGAGGTGTTCGGAACCGAGTCAAAAGCGGATCAAAGAGAGTTTTGTATGCTTCTAGGTCTGTGGGAGAAGCCTCGCTAATGCCCCGAGCCAGCATGTTTCGGACATTCGATTCACTGCCGTAGGTAAGAAAGCTGAGCATGACAAGCTTGTCGTTAACTGAATCAGATGAGGGTTGAATATTGTTCGAGGGGAATTCAGCGTTGCTCGTGCTCGAGGAACCAGCAGCGTGCGAGGATTTGGTAGCCCCCGAGGAAGACTTGGTAGCACTCGACGAGAGCTTCTTCTTTTTAGCTACACTAGATGAGCCGGAAGTGTTCGAGCCCGTGTCTGCTTTGCGCTTCCTGGAAATCATGTTACGATTGGCGCACGGACGATAGGAAAGGAATCTACCGTGAATTCGTGGCTTCTTCCTTGGCTTCCCGGGCGATGCAACCTCTCCATACGGCATACGGCAGTCCGGATTCTTTGTGAAGCGTGGCCATGGTGGTGGTGTGGGCGAGAGTAATGGTCGTTTAAAGTGATGTCAGTGGCGCGGATCTGACGTTGATCGAGGATTTGTGGGGGTCTGCGATCACGTGAGATGTACCAAGATTTTGATGCATCCTCGTTCACGGACTTTACTATAAACCCTTCCTACAACGAATTGAGTGCTAGATTACAGTGGCATATCAAAGCTATGTTATGTGTTGCCCTAAAATGAAATGCGTCATAATCCAGAGTTTTAATTCATGGTGATGTGAAGCCTCCCAACGTCCTACGCTGCTCGGACGGGTCACTTCGCTTTTGTGGGTGCTATTCTTCTCTGAGGTCGCAATGCTCGCACGTGCTACTTACTGCTGTAGTTACAATGATGAGCGGTCGGAGGAGGGTACATAGCAGGGACGACTTGCCTTTAATTCTTGTTTCCTCCTTGATCTGTTCCGCTCTGCTCTAGCAGCCTGTTCCAATGAGTCAACCACCAGTAAAAATCCCGAGTATATTCCAAGCGTGCCGCCTCGCACTTTGAAAAACAGGGCTACTGTCAGTGAGTCCCACTCGTGCTTGCAGAGTATGCCACAAGTCAAACAGGTTACCCCACCTGCCCTTGCGACTGGTAAGTCACAATGTATGCGCCGGCTCTAGCGCTCACATTAGTGGTTTTTGGTTCGGCCGGAACTCAAGCCGTAAGATTCCGGCCGCCAGATGTATCACGGCATTTTCGAGGGCTGAGATGCTGTAATTGAAATCCTCATATGCGTCGTGAGTAACGTTACCGTCCCGCTTTATACAAGTTTGATGTACGATCAAATCTCAAAAAAACCCGTCTTCGGGTTGAGCCAAGAGGTTCGGATAGCAAACTAGTCCTTGTTGTACAGACGTGTACAGTGCCGCCGAGTGGATTTGGGTAACGTTCGACCGTGTATAGACTAAAATCGGAAGGAACATAAGTGCGAGCGGAAGTGGCATACATTGCTATGTTCAATCGCACTTTCATTACGCGCACAATCGTTAATAACAGAAGAAGTAGGGTGGGAAGTGTACTTGCTCTTACTCAATGCACTGGGCCATCATCCAACTTATCAAATCGGGCTGGAGCGAAATGCACATCGGCCGAGATTTCTGCTTCGTTCAAGAGAAGGGAGACACAAACACCTCAGAATGATAAGAGGTAGTATAGTGTGGTAATTGTCTTGCCTGCGCAGTGGGTGAGTCAATATCAGGCTAAGACATTCCGGAACTCATCTTCAGCGGTCAAAGACGGGCCAACTGAGCCACTCTGTATGAAGCCGACATCTCCAATTTCGACATCTTATCTAGCAGATTTTAATATGACCAAACGAGTGTCAGTTCCTATACATACTTGGTCCTAGCTGCACATAAGAGGCAACAACATTTTGTGTCAAAAGTGTCTTTGACACAATTTATATTGAAAGGGGAAGGGCTAAGATGTGACAGGATTATCAAAACGGGGTCAGAAGATATTGAAAGGAGAATAGCAAAAGCAAAGATTGTTGAATTTTAACACAAACATGTCAAAATTGAAGACATCCAGCTTGTGGAGAGCCAACGACATCCTGCCTTCGCAAGAGCATGGGGTTTAGCTAATAGGAACTACAACGTCTGTCTATGAGTAACCGGAGCACAGCGCAGAAGACGAAAGGAGTCGGGAGCTAGGGTGGTGGAGACGTTGCGAGTCTTGCGACACGCCAATAATCGGCCGCAGTGATGTGCGGGGTATCACGTGCACCCGCTGAGTCAGACACGTCATCACACAATAAGTAAATAATCCAGATGGACGCAACGACCTTTCTTGCCAAGTCTGTACTCACAGCTACGAATATATGGCTTCTTGTTGGCTCACATAATTTTCATTGTAGGTGTGCCGAGCATAAAGCTAGTGTCCGCAGCTCGTACCTTATGCTTACCCGTCCTCTCCCTTTGACCAGGTCGAACGCGCACCGGCGGGTATCTATACGAATAAGAATAGCGTAAAGCCAATATCTCGCAAAATGGATGCAGAAAAAATGGCCCTTTTGTGTACCCCTACTCCCCAGATCCAAGGTCTTCACGTCGACACTTCATGATTGGTTCGAGTACGAGGGAATAAAGGGGCTTACACGAAATTAAAGCAGCACGATGGCTGGCTTTCTTAGCGACGAGCGGCCAGTGTGAGGGTGGCTGAACTCAAACGGTCTTATATCACAGTGAGATTTTTCTAATCTACTTAAATAATTCTCATCCTCTCATGCGTTTGAGCTAACCCACTAGACCATCCCTATAGCAATATGTTACCAGTTGTATGCGAAAGGCTAATCCGTTCACGGCAACTCGTACACCCCAACCATCGCGGTTCGGCCCTGTTTCTCGCAAGCTCTGCCACTGTTGAAGACGAAAGTCTTCAATTAGCTATACCTTAGCATGGATGCAGTGGAAGAACGGGTTAATGGATGAAAGGGTAGTAAAGTGATATTGTTCTCGTATGTATATCACATGATTATATACTAGAGAACGGAGAAATGAGGAAATAACTTCGGTAAACGGGTTATATGCGCTGGAATAACGGAGGCACAAGAATCTCGTTCAACAGTCACTCTGTGATCGTCGTGCCTATGCCCATGCTATTCTGCTTTCTATCTCATCTATTAGAGTGAGGACTCCAACGAAATCCGGGACATACTTTCCCCTAACAGCCAGTTCGGTCATCGGCGCTTTGGGTAGTGTGTCATTTGGTACGAGTGGTATCCTCAATCGGTCGGGTTCGCAGAGATCCGACAATAGAAATCATGTTCCTAAGGGTGCAAGGTGGTATGTAAAAGCGAGGTGAGTGTCTAGCGCCATTACTCGTACTCACATTTGGCTAATTGCTGCACAGTCATCCTCGCAATCAGGTATTCTGTGGTGGATTCTGGATCTCTTGGGTTGGTACACGCTATGATGATACTCCATGAGTCTCAAACAACGCTTTCCCTGCACGTATCCACAATATAGCTGTGGTTCCGCAAAACATCGCAAAAATGGAGACCCGTGACCATACGTGGCGCTCGATATTACTCTCCCTGATTGGTTCAGCCTTGCTATCTCTCCCTCCACCTACCGCATCGACATCGTACCTCGCTGTACTCTCGCATACATGTGGACATCATGCCTCGCTGATTTGACCGCTCATATGTCAATGTGAAGGGGCTTCGATGTCAAAAACGAGAGAGTGGTTGGGCAAAGGTCAGTCGTTTTTTCTCACCCAAGTTATGCTTTCCTGCAAGTATATCGTTCAAGACTTCCCAGATCAAGATTGGTATTATGTCTCGTTGGTTCTTTATCGGGTATCTATGTATTTAGACGTGATTGATACCGTACTAAAAGAAGCTCCCTACGCATACACGCGCTCCATGTACGCCTGAAACCGACGTGTTCTATGCTCTCGTTTAGCGGTTCTGAAGCACCATGCGATACTTGAACCTGCATAACCTACATATACAATACCAAGTACCACATCGCACGATACTAGATCGACATTGGCGCCTGTGTATTGCTATCAACATCTGACCAAACGAGGGCTGCGATATGACCTAATGAGCGGTGGTGGCGACGGCCAAGTCAACCCCAAGATTCACGGCCGATTTAGATGTATTTAAGAGTTCAAACGATTCAATACTCCACGTAGTGACTATGAAGTAATCAGACAGCCGAGCATCATGAGTCTAAGGGCTTTATGTGAGAATCTCTATCTAGTGGCCACTGCCTAAAAAGCAAGGACAGGATATACGGTACATATAGAACAAACAGCCAGAACTTATCGCATTTCATCAAGCTATTCCAAGGGGATGGAAGCATTGTCTTCTTGAGTAATGAGTCCATAAACTCTTCACGATCCTCCCTCCGTGAGTACCACTTGCATATATCATTATGCAACAGTTTATCCAGGATCTTCGAGTGCTCAATCACTCATTGAGCGGAGTCTAAGAATTTGAATCTTCTTCAGGGCGGCTTTATATGTTTCGGATTGAGCTGGGCATGTCCTTGATGTTTACACGATGCCGATACCTATTCTTCACATCATACTACGGACAAGCATACTGCTAGGGAGTTCACATCCCTTCCCCCTATACCGATCTTAAACAACGTCCGACCTTGAATGTCCTTCACTTGTGTTTCACACTTTGAGGAGGCTCTCAATCTGCATATTGAGATAAGCTCTTAAGTAAGGCATTGTGATAACTTGCATTGTACTTACTACCGAAGTAACTCGTCGAGCAGTTGGCCGCTTGCTCGGTTCGTACTTCCAGCATGACTTTAAAAGCCCGAGCATGATCGCGTCTTCCGCTGAAGCGGTCTCAGCTTCCAGCTCGGGCACTTGAGGGACACGCCGCTCATGCGCAACCGCCCAGCTGATCGAGTGTGCTGACTTGATTTCGCGGTACGGCATGTCCCCAGTTATGATTTCCTATATGATGGCCTAAGTAGCCTGGCCGGGTACTAGCCGCTTCACACACCAACATGGTCTAAAAGGCAAATGGTCAGCTACTCATGGCTCAAGACAAGCTGGAGCTTCTCTCACCATTCCCATAGCCCATACATCGGTCTCTCGCGACCGCTGAGGGTCATCACTGTACAGCTCAGGAGCCTGTTCAAAGTTTCTTGGCGACTTCATCCAAAAAAGGAAAACTACGAACCATCCATCGAGCGGTGCCACCCCCTGGGTCGGTCTGCGAGAACTGAAACACCTTCTCTTGGGTGATAGCCAGTCCAAAATCGGCTAGCTTGAGGGTACCGTCTTCTTCCATAAGTAGATTGTCCTATATGTTGCCCAATGTATCATTCCTCATGTGTTGATACACATGGTACTAACTCCTTTGATGTCGCCGTGGACCTGAAGGATCAGTAATGAGTTATAGTGTTACAAAAATCAACGTTGACTATACATACCACCTGGTTTCCATGAAGATATCCTACAGCATACGCTAGCTGTAGACACTGAAAGATACACATTCTATACATTCAACCGTGTTGGAGCCAGGTCTTGTTCACTCACAAAGGGGAGACGCTCCAGATCTGGCCACTGGCATAGAACCGAGTTGACGCTCCCATACTTCATCCACGGCGATACCATGGCCAGACAGTTCTGGAACACCGCTAGTCCGCGGAGTTCGAGTAGGTTTCTATGCTTCAGCTTCGACCACACGCTCAGCTCTCGGGCGGTGCGCTACGGTGAGTTGAATTTGAGGACATAGTAGGCGCGATTGATCAACAAGGAACACGCACTTTCATCAACTTCGAGTCGTGTTGTCGCAGGCACTTGACAGCCACTTGCATGGTGTCTGAGAGAGACAAGCGATAGATATCGGACAAGCCAGTTCGAGCTACAGCAACAGGAGTTCCGGTCAGAGATTTAGACAGCTCTTCCGTGAGGTCCTTGATTTCCGAACGTGTTGCCAGGTAGTACACCACGGTCGGAAGAGGCTAAAAAGACAGATAAGACCCAGCTAGAGTATCCAGCAAAGCCTACCGTGTTAGCATCTATGTTGATATATCTCTTGAGCTCGGGATATTCACGGAAGAACTGGCATATCGATGTTAATAAGAAAATGTGCGGTTGCCTCAGACCTGAGGAAAAGACTCGCCGACTAGGTATCAATAAAAACCTGTGGTAAGTGTCTGGCCTTGAATGGCAAATACTGAAGGCTCACCTAGCTCACTCAGTAAGCATATACGCCAGATGATAATAGAAAGTTCTTACTTCCTGGATCAATTCTCTGCGTCAACAACAGAGCGCCTAAACAATATGCCACTCACAATCTAGCCCAACAACCGATCAAAGCTGACAGTGTGATCGTTCAGAAAACAGTCTTGGTTACGCACCTCCTAGCGTGCAAAGCGGTTAGAATGGGAAGATCTGGTGGTGCTGGAACTAACCTCCTATTTCGAGCGATCAGCGTCGGTGTCTTCAAGCTGTTGGAGAAACTCTGACGTACGAGCTGAAGTAGAAGATTAAGATCAGCTGGTATGATAAACCTATTTGGAATGAACGCTTCTTACCGACTGTATATATATGGCTCAGACGCCAGCTCAAACAAGAGAAGAGACTCGTACCATCTATCATTATCCCCATAGATGAATTGACCAAAGATGGTGATACATGAGTGGAACGTGTCTGGTACATCAATTGTGTTTGCGTACATGCTATGATGTGGTGCAAAGATTAGTGCGCACTCCAAGTGTATTCTGCAGGTTGATTGTTCCACCCACCAGCTGAGAGAAAATTTCAAAAGGGTGTGTGAGCAGTGTGCATGGCCAAGCAAGACGTGTGCGCTTACGTCCTGCGTTCCGCAACAGGAGAAAGGACATGGTTAGGGAGTACAGTACAAGACATTCTTGTTCACTCACCCACTAAGACACGACATAGAGAAGAAGCCATGATCAGAGCGTAGATGGTAGGTAGGCTGTTTACTCACAGTCTGAGACACGGCACAGAGAGACAAACACAATCAGAGCGCAGATCATGGGTAGGTCTGGTTCACTTACCGACTGAGGCACGGCACAGAAAAACAAAAAAAATCAGAACACACGTCATGGATAGGCCTTGTTCACTTACAGTCTAAGACACGGCATAGAGAAGCGGTCACAATCAGACCGAACATCTTGGATACTTCTAGCTCACTCACTGACTGAAACACGGCACAGAGAAGTAGTCACAATCAGTGCGTACTTCATAGGTAGGTCTGGCTTACTCACAAGCTGAGACACAATACAGAAAAACACACAATCAGAATACACATCATGGGTAGGTTTGGTTCACTCACCCACTGAGACACAACACAGAGAAGCAGCCACGTTCAGAGTGAACATTGTGTGTAGGCCTAGTTCACTCACCGCCTGAGACACAGCACAGAGAAACAAACACAATCAGAGCACATGTCATGGGTAGGTCTGGTTCACTCACCAGCTAGGACCCCGTAGGGAGCAACAAACGATCAGAACCTGCATTTTGGATAAGCCTTGCTTTCTCACCCCCTAAGACAAGACACAGAGAACAAAACGCAATTGTGTTTCAGCTCTGGCATCACAGGTCTTTGCATTTGACAAAAACCCTTACCCGCTACACGACCATCGAGTCGATTGTGTCAGTGTGCAGAAAACAAGGAGACCCTACCCTTCACGTACATGCTACTCATGAATCAGACTCATGGATTGTCCTATTGTGAGTTTCTAGTTGTCACGTACCTTCTAATCAATGTGTGTGATGTTAGCATTATTGCACTCTCACAGATTGGGTGGTTCCTTACAAACTATATCCCAAAGTTTCTACTACGTGAGTGATGGCATACTATATAATCTAGCGCTTGAACATACCATCTGATGTGACGAAACAATGTTCAGTACCAGCTCAGAAATGAGGAGTGTATCACCCACCCAAAGGTATAATGTTCGTCGTATCTCGGGCTTTTTGAACGGGTAAGCAAGCAGAGTGTATGCGCGTATCAGGCAGTATAATTGTACCTCAAGTGATATGCACTTACGCGGCCCTTGATTTCCTCGTGCTCCTGTGCGAGATCAAGCTAGCGCCGATCTGCGTCGTATGAATGCACCTCACCTCCTGTCGTACATCGTGATGATCAGTCGCATTTTGAACAGGAGCGTTCAACTCGTTCTACTTACTGCTATAGGCCCAAAATCAACCCTGTTCCAAATTTCCTCCATCCTTAGGTTGTGGTACGCAGTGCAGGATCTAGGGCCGCGTCACGTGTGTATCTCGGTCCGAGCGCTAGGCGAGTGGACGGTCCAGAACAGAGCACGTGCAGGACGTCATGTGTTGTACCATCCTTATTTCACACCTCTCAATGCATCACCTTGCTTCTGCAAGGTCACCCCCACCTGAATTGAGTAACGCTCAAACGTGCAGTACGTGATTTTGGCGCTTACTCTATAAGGCTTTCATCTTGTTTTCTTGAGTCTCCTTGGATGGAGGAAGACTCCACAGTCTGAGTGAGCTGTGAGATGCGCTATAAATAGCGTGTTACAGCTATACGCTTATTTGAAATATGATTGAATAGTATAGTATGCCTTGTTTAAAAATGCGCCGTTCGGATAGGCGCATACACAGGGACTAACTACTCTGAGCGCGGTTGTCATCTTGTCAAAATACATCTTTATCTTTTTTATTCTCATTATGAGTCTAAACTAGTGATCAAATTATGCCCGTGCGTCGGACCTTTTCTCACGAGGTATTATATCTTGCAATTTATGGGATTTTGTACGCCGTTTAGCATCAGACTTGTACTACGTTGAATGCCTTTACCCAGAAGCAAGGTCAGGCGCCCGGAGTTGGGCCGTTTCAAGTTCTCAACGTTTCTGAGAGGACGAATCGATTTCCGGTTGGACAAGCACATCAGATGCCTGATTCACACGTCATAGTCTGGCATATCACGATGTGAGTGCAGGTTTGATCTGCGCTCGGTCTAGCGCTGATTCACTATGTCTTTGGATGTTCTGTCCTTCTACTCTGATATATACAAAGAGCCGCATACCCGACTGCATACTAGACCTTTTGCTATGCTTCTCACACGAGTCCGGTCATCAATGCACCGAGAAAATGACGGCGTGCTGGCTCCAGTCAGACATGTGAGCCACCAATCATCGCATTCGCATTCATGCCGCCTCTACGACGGTGACCTCACTGGCGTTGATCCAATTCCACTCACGGCTCGCATCGGTAGAAAGAAGACTGCAGTGCTACCACTCAATCTTGGCTGTGGCTACCGTCATTGCTTGCGCCTTGATAGTCCAAACGTCGTCCTCCACATAACTCGCTGGTTTCCCGCCGACACCACTGTCCGCTTCCGCCTCGGCTCTTTTTCTCATGGTTTCACCAAGAGTCTGGTAACTGGCCAACGCTGAATCTGTTGCGGCATACAACAATCCACCTCGTCTAACATTTCTCCACCTGGGCAACATCTTAATGGCCAACGTCCCGAGTCGAGTCGAGTCCGCTGAAAACGCAGAAAACATGTCACTTGCGAAATATGATGACACAAGCCCATCTCTATCCCCTCTTAGCTTCGCCTACCTAGTCCTCGCGGCTACTCAGTCGATCAGGCTAATTAAGCCACCTTCGCTAAGTTTCAGTGAAGCTTCACGAACTCGGGGTATGCATGATTCTGGCCGATATGCAGCATCAGTGTTGATAGGGCGCCACCGCGCATACATGTCGTCTATGGAAGGATTTGGTTGTCGGTTGCTGATATTTTGGTTTCATGCTGATACTTGTTGCCATGCATGTATTATGTGTCAGTTCTGATTGGTGCTGATGTATTCTACCTGTCTGATATGATACTGACGGATTGTTCTCTACTGATAGATTGGTGCCGGGCCTGATAGAATCGCCACCCCAGCTCATCGATTCTTGCAGCAAATGTCTTTTGCAATTACTAATTCTTGTAGAAAACTTCATTATATTTTCGACTATATACAGATAGTATGTCACGGATGGATAACGTGTAAGAACATCTGCAGCACGGCATCTGACAGACAACTGTGATGTCTGTTCCACCAGGTTGCGCCCAACGGCTACTGACCTAGTCCTGTATCAAAAAAAAAATAACCGCCAAACCCTAAGTACCTACATCAGAGAAAATCTGGGCTCTTGGATAGAGCCCCAGGATCTATTTCTCTCTTTCTGACTCTAGGAGCTCTTACATAGAGCCCCGGGCTCATGGGCTCAATGACTCTATGAGCTATTTGAAATTGGTTAGAAATGCTTACTTTTATAGTCAATATTTTGAATGAGCCAGTCGTTTTATTTTTTATGTACACCAATGCCCCTAAATGCTTAGAAATACCCCTGTTCGTACACTTCATGCCGTAGGAGGATTCACAGCCAAGGGGCAAAACATCTTGCGGCAAGACTTGTCTATTGGGGCTGATGTGGCTGTGCATATAGACTCTATGGCTCTATGGCTCATTCTTAGTCTACTCTTTGAGGTTTGTTAGCTCTGTTTTACTCATTCCAAGAGCACTGGCTCAGGATGGCTCTATTGGCTCAATATTGAGCCAGCAGGATCTATTCTCTAAAACCACTATATAGTGGTTTTTGAGCCCACTGGTTCCCCCTGATGTAAACACCACGCCAATATCTTTATTCTATAGAGAGTTCGAGACGTGAGTTCAATTGCTACACCTCGCGTGGGTAACGGGACATTACCGCAGTGTTGCAAAATGTTTGAGGTTTTGGGTGCACTAGGAAAACACGCAGTAACCCTGCCTTGTTTTCTGTTCGCTCGATGCGTTAGCTAAAAACTGATGTGAAACTTTTCTTCACCCACCGTGGTACTTCGAGCTGTTAACACCCCAGCCGTTAGGTCTAAGATCAACAATAACCGGCAAATGTTCCGGTGCGCTTAACTAGCAAGTAATAGAAATAGACATCGTCAATTACTCTGTCAATACACAGACCAAGCTGCGAACGGGAGTTCGCACTACTCACAGAGGAGATGGGGAGCGTTGGGGATTGTAGTGGACAGGATGGAGTGGTGAACCACGCGATCCAACATATTTGAATATGAGGGACCCTACGTGAAGCGCCGGGAGTCATATAGTGCAGTAGAATCTATGTCTATTCATGCATCTTAGACCCAAAGAGAGGTGTTCATGCATAATCGCCCATCTTAGATGGGCCAATTATCATCATAGAAA